>JZKD02S0032491.1:277380-291543 GCA_000966675.3 Picea glauca
TATGACGTTGTATTATATAGCAATGGCAAATTCATATTTAATTTGTTGCAATGTTAGATAGATTTAAATTTGGTTTTTAGTGAATTTTTCCAGTCACTCTATTTGCATTTGTTTCAAATTTGTCTTTCAGTGAGTTTTGGAGAGGCCTTCCTGTGGTAGAAAAAAGCTAAATCAGATTCAATTTTTTGAAGTACTTGTCAGATTTGAATGCAGTATTGTTCAAACATCACACCTGGCGATTGTTGTATTTCGTCCAGGTTTTTCTTTCAGTGAATTTACTTGCCTTCCTGCGAGTACTAGTAAGATAGTTTTCTGCCATTTTTCTTCATACAGAAACTTTCTAGCAAGTGTTGGCCACGATAAAAAGGTGAGCAGTCGTTAAGGAAACCCAAGCCTTTCAAAATGGAAAAGCAATCTTAGATCTTAGATCGTGATTAGAATACTGGGAAATGTAATATGGTTGCAAAGAAGAATCTTGGCCCTCAACAACCTATATATAAAACTATTGAAGAAACCTTGATATCTTCAGAGTGTAGATGTTTAATTGGACCAAATCGTGGTTAACTAAGATTACAATACATTAAGTTACCTAGATGATGAAGGGTTCTATAGTTCTGTTATTTTTAATTTCAATTGCAATATTCATAAATTTTATTTTTGATAGTTTATCTTCATGCTTCCCTTCCACATATATCTAGACTTCTACTCATAAAAAATATAAAATCAATATCTAGAGAATAAAACAATTCGAAACTATTATTTCCATGTGAAATATTACGAAATGGTCATATAATATTTCTGATAGTGATTATTCTTTAAAAGGATTAACCATCAATAAGACTTATATATTTATATGTGTATGTGTGCATGCACTTTTGTAGATATTTATATGTGTATATGTGCATGTACATTTGTATAACTGACTTGTGTCAAATGATTGATAGAATATAATATTTTATATCATTGTATGTTAAGCTTTATCATGTATTATTGAGTTAATGTTCCTACCTTGGGTTTGTAAGGTTTTTTTTGGGTTTTATAAGCCATTATTACTAATGTCATGTGGGTTTCAACAAATCTCATGTGATCTGAACCCATAGGGCACCATAGATGGATGGACAACCACATGTTATTCTTTTAGTATAGATTATAGATTTATTAGTGATATTGAAGCTAGTCTTTTAAAAAATTATCTAAATAACTTAATATCACATATTTAATTATAATTTGCATCTTGAGTCCAATTACACTAAATAAAGACTATAACAACACACCAATTATTATTTTGTTAATGCAATACATTTAAATGAGAGGTCATTTAAGTTGAACACATAGCCGTATCTTTATCCCATGATTTACTTGCTAGATCCAATGATTTAATTGCAATTCATAAGAAAATACATGGAAGAATTGGGTTCTAGAATGTCACAAGTAAACAATATTGTAGCGATCTAATATTCATTATGAAAAGGAATCAAATAAATTCAATGGATATCATGATAAGACTTGAGATTCTTGATGTTAAAAGGTTAAAGTACAAAATTTGATATTATTTGTAGGATTATCTCTATGCAATCTATGTTAAATTGCTTATATTTTGGTTGTTACTATATAAAAAAGGGTAAGCACCTATGGATTTGACACTAAGTACTTTCTTAAAATACACGACAATATGATAAAATATCATTAACGAATCATCATTTAGCCAAGATAGTAGGACTTATTATTTTTATATGTCTTATAAGCATAAACACATTGCAAACATCATGGCTCTATGAATGTTGATTAAGTACCACGTGTTAATGAGTATTCCAAGAGATGAAAATTCCAATCTCACTAGTCAAGAATTTGTTTCTAAACATTAAGAGTCAACTTGAACTTTTATAGTAGTAAATTCCAATTAATGAAAAATTATAGGAAATATACCATAAAACATTTTGTTTCTAAACATTACAGGTCAACTTGAACTTTTATAGTAGTGAATTCCAATTAATGAAGAATTATAGGAAATATACCATAAAACATAAGTTGAGTTTTATGGTATATTTTCTAATTATGGAGTTTTCATCTCAAAAGAAAACAAACATTTTTGGAAGAAGTTTCTAATTATGGAGTTTTCATCATTTTCTACACATATACACTTTTTCAGTCATGCATGGGTTTGTGTACTCATCCCTTTGTGTTTAGATTTTAGGATCTTGAATGGGAAAACACAAACATTTCGGAGATGAAAGTGATCACAAGAATAGGGAACAAATTACCAAAATGAATATTAATAGTCTTATCTCATTGAATGTTGTGTGAGAATTAATATAGAAAAGGTTTCGGTCTTTGAGTAAAATTCTATGTTAGCTTTTGAAAAAGCATTGTTAAATTAACTTGTTAAATTAAAAAAAAAAAAAGCATTGTGAAATTTAAATATTAAAAAAACAAAGCATTGTGAACATTTATTGTTATTTTTTTCAATTTTTTTTGGATGTTTAAATAATCAAACATGAAGTCCATAAATTGATTAGAATAATTAAGTGAGTAATTTTTTTTAATTAAGTAATAAAAAATACCTTTTTTAAATGGTCAAATAAGTCAAGTTAGGAAGTCACGATGAAGTTAACAACATTTGACCTTAGAAGATTCATTTAGGTTAATGAGAATCAAATTAGAAGGTTGAAAACACTTATTAAATGAAGCCATGACGAAGTTAACAACATTTGACCTTGGAAGTTCTATTCATTTAGGTTAACAAGCATCAAATTAGAAGGCTGAAAGTACTTATTAAATGAAGACACCCTTCCTATCTTTCCATTAAGCCCTTCCACTCTTCAATAGAAGTTTGTTCAACTCTTAATAAAGGAGATTTTACCTTAATATGTTAGAAGAACACGATTCTCCACACTTTTAAGATAACACACTAAAAGATGGTTAGAGTTAGTGTAAAGGCATCCTTCCTATCTTTTCATCAAGTCCTTCCACACTTAATATAGGTCTTTTCATCTCTCAATAAAGAATATTCTACCTTAATATGTTAGAACGTGATTCTCTGCACTTGTAGCATAACATACTTAAACAATGTTTACATTTAGAGTGCGATGGTGATTTTTTCCTTTTTTATTTTTATTTTTACAAAAACTGGGAAATTTTTTTCATTAAAAGGGGCACGACCAAGGCCGCTGAGTACAAAAAGTGGGCTGGTATAGATAGCAAAAATCCATCTCCATTACTCCAACTAATTTCCAAGATTCCTTTCTACTCCTTTAAGACCAAATTTGTCTGATACTATTACTACATTGCACTGAATATATCCAGTAGAAAACACTTAGAATACATAAAAAAACAAACAAAAAAACAATACATGATTATGTTGGATTCCAAGCCCTACTTCTTGTCACCATTGGCTGGGATACTAAAGGGTTTTTTTTCTTCTTTCTAACTACCGTCCAACCTGCATTTAGAGATAGAGGGGTCGACACAATTCTTGTCATTCTCTCATTTCCTAGATATGGAGGATCTAATTTTTTTGATGCCTCAGCGTTATCTGCCTTATTTTCCCAACTTACCAAAGCAATGGAGATGGGGTGAACCTTTGTTTCTTTACCATAATCTATTTTTTCCTCGAGCTTCCGAGGAGTTGTTTGATGCATTTCGGATTGCTCAATAATCTCTATTGTGACCTTCTTGTCCTCTATTTCAGATTTAGAGACTTCCAATGGAGGGACTAGATTCAGAAAGTCCACGTCAGATGTAAACAATGGATCTCCTTTGGGCACTTCCTTGGGAGGGGCCACATCTCTTGAGTCATTTTTGGAAATAAGTTGTGATCAATGTGGGATCCAAACCACCAAGTTGGTTTGAGCTTCTTTCAAGATTTCTTAGGATCCCTAGGGCAATGCACTGCCAAGTGACCTATACCAAAACAAGCTTAGCACCGAAAAACAATTTTTTCATAATCCATATTTTGGGTCCAAAAATAGTTATCCCATGTCAAGTTTATTTCCGTCGGGAACCCTTTGCTAAAATCCATTTCTACACCGATCCGAGCATAGGCGGAGATGCTATAGTTTTATGTTTCAGGGCTTCAATAATGAAACCTACCTAAAGCATTACCAATGGCATGGAGAGAAGATAAGCCCCAAAAATGTAGGGGAAGATTTGGGAGCCTAACCAAAACAGGTGCCAAAGACAATGAATCCTTCGAAGGATCAAAAGAAGGAGACCAATGCTTCATACATAAACCAGAACAACCCTAGAACCAAGGACCAAAACTAAAGATCAAATCTTTATCTTCTTGAAGATCAAACTCAACAATGAAAAACCCTTGAGCACAAGGGCGTATGAAAACTTCACCTTGTAAAACCGAAAACCAAGATCTTGACATCCAGTCATGGAGATTAGCAAGATGAGGCTAGAGACCATTAGAATGCCGGATGAGAGCTGTGGAGCTGAGACAAGATAACTTGGAAATAACATCCTTCCTCATAGGGATGGAAGGAGTCGAGGCTTCTTGCACCAAACAAGATGGAGGAACAACATTGAGATTTATGGAGACAACATAACTGAAAGAACTAACATGAAAAGAAGCGGAACCAGAGGCTGAGCCTATGGGAAGACACCTCGACGACGCACCAGAAGACCCAGAAAGAGCAGATCTAAGTTTAGGAATATAGTATTTGAATCTTGGAGAAATACAACTGGAGTAGGGGGGACGCCATCATCGAGGAAAGATCAACAGACAAAGAGGAAATGGCCCTGAGCATGCCTGCGACCGTCCAGGGCTAAACCCTAGCCGCAGGATCTGCTACGCGAAGATACGAGGATTCTCATAATAATTGATATTCCCTTTTCCATTATATTTTCTATGTGGAAATATTATAGTGATATCCAGTGCATTGATACTCGATCACCTAAATATATCTAGAATCTTAGGTATGTGTTCTATGTAGAGGGGACAAGTCCAAGTTCCAACATTCTTTTGTGGGGTTGCATGACCATTTACCAAAACTCTCAATTGAGCACCGAGTGATCTGTAAATTGACGTGGATATTCCACTAGAGTAATTTGTCACAACATATCTTATAATATTCTAAAATCTTAGATTTATGCGTTTTATTTTCCTAGATCCCAAATCCCAAATTTATTATCTCTGGCTTATGGATTGAACTTAAGAAATACATGAAATATAAAAATGTAAGAACAAGAACAAATACACACCATCCACACAAATAAACACAATGTTTGACATGGGAAACCTAATATGGAAGAAAACCCAGCTAGAAGGTGAGGTATATGCTCTGCTCTCTTTGCTTCAATTATAAACATGCACATACAAAGGAATGAAAACTCACTATGGAGTTACCTTTTGACACAATGGCTTGAACAACTGCTATAGAATCCTCCTCCTTCCTCTGTTATGCTCACAAAATACCACTCTCAGATGCTTTTATCAGCTATGGAACAAGATACAATGCAAAAGAATGGAACCCCTTCTCCTCCTAGCGACCCGATATTTAACATAGCTCGATAACCATCTGGGGGTAGGGTTTTGACTTTCTCAACCCTTAATTGTGATAAGGTTTTGGACCTTCTAAAATATTCTTGAAAGTCCACACGTGGATAGCCCCAAATGCATGAGTAACGGGGGCTGACATGACATCCTCTCATACCATGGTGGTCAACACGGTATGTCAACTTGTGGAAGGCATAAATTTTGCATATGAGCTCTGATTGACGCAATTTTTGTGCCATTAGAAAGGTCTATGAGTGTAGATCAACTTCAAGGGGTCTAGCTAAATATGATAAATTTTTTACCCCCAAAAATGCCATTTGATGCCTCAAATGGATCCAAAAGGTTTCAAACCCCAATTTCCCAAACTCGGACCTGCCATTAAAATGACCCTGCAAGCTGATTCCTCTAATGTTTTCCACTTTGAAAGTATCAAGATAGATGACAATTAATATAATGATCCAATCTAGACCAGCAAGTGATTCAGATTAAATTGTTATATAATTTATCATCTATATCGATACTTTCTGGGTGGAAAAATTTGAGGAATTGGCTTGTATGACCCATTTTATTAACATATCCTAGTTTGGAGATTCGAGGTATGAAACCTTCCAGAGCCATTTTGAGGCATCAAATGACATTTTTGGGGCTCTAAAATTTGTAAACATATATGGAAACCCCTTGAATCTATTCTACACATCGATCCCTTTCCAAAGATGAATTTTTTTTATCAATCAGATCTTGTATGCAGAAGTTATGCCTCCCACAAGTTGACCTACCTTATTGACCACCATGGTACAAGTGGATTCCACATTGGCCCCAATTATGCACACATGTGGGGCTAGCCACATGTGCACTTTAAAAAATATTATAGAAGGTTCAAAACCTTATCACCAATTGAGGGTTGAGGATGCAAAAACCTTAGCTGTAGACGACTATCGAGCTATGTTAAATATTGGGCGGCTGAGAAGAGAAGGAGTTCCATTATTTTTTATTGTACTTGTTCTGTAGTTGAGCAGAGAATCCAAGGAGTGGGATTTGAGCACATACAGAGGTAGGAAGAAGAATCTGTAGTATCCATTCAAGCCATAGAGTCATAGGCAACTCCACAGTGAGTGCCCCTTTCTTTGTATTTGCATTTTCATAACTGAAGAAAAGATAGCGGATCATAGACCTCACCTTCTAGTTGGGTTTTCTCCCTTATCGGGTTTCCCATGATATATATTCTGTTCAATTGTTTGGATGGTGTGTATATTTTCCCGTTCTTTCAATTTTATATTCAATTATTTTCATAAATCTTGGCAATAAGCCAATAATAATTAAACTGGGATATAAGGGAAATAAATTGCATCATATAAGATTTTATAATATTATAAGATCTGTTGTGACGAACTATTCCAATGGAATATCCATGACAGTTTATAGATCACCAAGTAATTAATCTATGGTTTAGTGTCATCTACTTTTTCTATTCCCAACACAAGGTTTGGTCAACTTGAGACATATTAACCTTAGATTTGGCCAATGCCAAATTAGGGTTATGTTGAGTAGTGCATGATTTCACACTTTGGTTGAGAGATTTCCACGTGGATTTAGATCAACGTAGGGTACATAGGCTATATTAGGATGTAATTAGAGCCTTATGGATTATGGGCACATTTTCTAGGTGTTCCTACCTTGGCCCTCACTTGCCCCTTCTATGCCATGTCTAGAAAGCATGTGGTCCACTCCTTTTAACTACCTTAGGGAACTTTCTAAATTTTGAGGAATTCATATGACATGATGGGTTGGTTGAGGTTGTTTTTCCATCTTTAGAGGAGAGAGTTAGGCTCTAGGAGGCTTTATCGTGCATATGCCACCTTTGGAGGTTACTTATCCACCAAGTTACCATGATACATATACAGATCCAAATTTGCCACATTTTCAAAAGGCCAAGATCTAAATATGGCGGGAAAATGACAAGTACAAAATAATATCAAAATATTTTTATATTAAATTAAAAAATAGAGTTAAAAATAAAAACCGTTAAGGAATCACAAGAGTAGAACTATAAGTTTAAAATAGAGAGTTCTCATGCATATTACTATTAGTCATCCATGTGCCATAACTGATAGTTTGATAAGTTATAACCATCATTGATAATTGATAGTTTTGAGGACCATTTTAGCATGAGCATGAAGCATGTCTTAATGACATTTTTATGAGCCACATCCCCATGTCCATATCAAAAGTGAATATCGTGGATTTCCTGAAGGCTATGGCAAGATTAAATAACAATGTGGGTGAAGTGAGAAACATTGCAGCGCATAAGGATAGATTAGACCTTGACCACAATGATAGATCAATCCTTGATAATATACATTGACAAATCAAATGTTGAGAGAAAACTTTGAGACTAGACTTTGAGAATATATATTGGTATATCATACCTTGAGAAAACATCTTGACACAAAGATAGATCAAAACTTTGTTGAAATTAGTAAGACAACTGAGAGGGGGGGTGAATCAGTTGTTACCGTGCTTAAACAATTTTAAGTCAATTAAACCATTTTTAATCTTTCTCCAAGTGACCATCAATATTATACAACATATGGACAACATAAATAATTAGCATCAGTCACATATAAGATATACACAGAGACATATTTTCACGAGGAAACCCATAAAGGGAGAAAACCTCTTCTTCTTCGAAATGATAGGTAGTCTTCTAAGTTCTGTACATCATTTATAAGTGAGCACCAACTCAATGTGAGGCTACTACCTCTGTTTTACAAGCTCCAACTTGTTTGAGAGCACCAACTCTCTGGTTTCTCTAGCACCCACTAGAAGGAATCACCAACTCCCTGAGTGTTCCAGCACCGACTGGATGGAAGCACCTACTTCCACTTATACAAGCACCAACTTGCATACAGAAAACTCTGTGTTTTCCCGAGCACCACCTTTCCACCTTGTTTTTCTAGCCATAACTAGATGGAAGATACAACTTCCAATATTCAAGCACCAACTTAAATATCAGAGGACCACAATCCTCCCTAACACCACCAAACCTCCCTGATTATAGGTAAATGACTAAATAACCAACAATATAGATATATCAATTCTTACCATTTCTTCACTGTTATGAAATT
This sequence comes from Picea glauca, assembly GCA_000966675.3. Taxonomy (NCBI): domain Eukaryota; kingdom Viridiplantae; phylum Streptophyta; class Pinopsida; order Pinales; family Pinaceae; genus Picea; species Picea glauca. The sequence continues at coordinate 286,006 of JZKD02S0032491.1, forward strand.
CTTCTATGCTTCACTATTCTTCTGCTCTGTTCATACTTGGATTGACTTGCTGTCTCTTTCTATCTGTTCTTTCTCTGTTCTTCTCATGCTCTTTGATATGTGCACATTCTTCTCTCTTCACCTAGTCTGTTCTATTCAGATTCTGATCCTCATCTCTGAGTTTTCTTCACACTGCGCATACTATAATTTTACCTTTCTACAGTTCAACTCATTTTTCAGTCAGAACAACCAACCACACACATCCCTATGACAACCATGCTTCAACAACTGAATCACCAACTGTCCAAGAACCATGATTCAGTTCTGCTAACTGAATTGTAACTGAACAATTAATCGTAAAGATCAATAGTAGCCCTTCCATTAGATTTCCAATTAACAAGCATTGTTGGATTAAATCCGTAAGGTATTGCGTTTATCCTATATGCCCACTTGCTGTGACCATGGGCCTAATCAAAATGCCTTTCACATTTCGCATTTTGACAATCCTGTGTCGAAGGGTCTCGACACTCCAAGTTGCGATCACCAAAATGGAGCTTAGCTTCGGGCTATCTCCTCCCTCTCATATGACCATCGACGATGACCACAACCTACACCAAAAGACATTTCGCATTTTGTGAACTTATGAACTTCATCGAGTCTGATCAATGGTCGAGATCTCCAATGATCTGACGGTCCAGATCTCATCACGATCTCACGTTTTAGGATTTCTCTCGTGAGTCTCCTTGACTCCTTGACTCTTGGTACCCGAAATGGATCCTAGCTATGCTAGATCCTTCCTCCAGCCTTTGACGATGTAACCTTGTCTATGACCACAGGCCAAAACTTATTGCGATTTCTCATATCATGAGTTGGAAGGTTAGAGTATTTCCTTCCTTTGACTTTCTAGTCAGTGAAATGTTAATCCCTCACCACATGTCCCTGTTGGATCAACGATCAATATCTTATCATGATTTCGCAACTTCATGGGCCTTCGTCATGCCTGATCAACGGTCCACGATATCCCTTTGATCAACGACTCATATTAAATCATGGTTTCGCATTTCACAATTTCAAAGGATAGAGCACCTCCTTTCTTTGACTTTCTAGTCAGCGAAATGCCAATCACTCTCCATGTGTCCTCTGCATCCAACGCTCCACAACATACCTCGATCGAAAGGTCCAGATCAATCCTTGATCCGACGACCCAGATCATTTCAGAATTTTGCATATCACGAGTTCCCACACCATGCTCCATTGACTCCTCCAATGTGCAAGTCAACGAAATTCTAGTCGCTTGCCACATGTCCTTCTTGAAGATGGACGGTCCTCCTGCTTTCGGGATTTTGTAGGCCTGCTTCATATTGCACTTAAAGATCATGCTCCTTCTTATGGATCCAATGAAGGTCGGACTTCGGGCTCAGATCTGACACCTGAGATCTATTCTCTTCTACTGCGTGCTCCTCCTATCTGAATTTAGATCTGGTGGTCATCAGGAAATCTGAATGGGATTCAATGATCACTATCGCTCTTCACTATTGAACTTGCCATTGCCATGTCATTATTACTGCACTACTGATCGTGATCTTTTCCATCAATGACAAACACACATACTCTACCTCTGTCTGAAAACATGCCAACACTCTCCCCCTTTGGCATTGATGGCAACCCCTTGAAGAACATCCAATTATACCACTGTAGCATCCTTGAAATTACCACACTTTCTCCCCCTTTGACATTAATGTCAAAGAAGAAACACACTTCCCCTGAGCTGTTGTAGTACATACTCCCCCTGACCAGGTGAATAGATTAGATGAAAGAAGTTATAACCCCCAACTTTTGACAAAGATATCCAAAAGGGGTTGCTACTAACGGTTTAGTAAAGATATCAGCTATCTGTTCTATGGAAGGAATATAATTCAACTGAACCACTCTATTTGTAACTTGTTCTTTGAGAAAATGGTATTTTATTGGGATATGCTTAGTCTTGGAATGAAGAACAAGATTCTTGGAGACACTAATGACACTAGTGTTATCACAGTGAATTGTAATCGGATCAGTATAATTTACCTTCAAATATGTAAGAGTTTGAATCATCCATAAAATCTGAGTGCAATAAGTAGCAACAACAATGTACTCTGCCTCTGTAGTTGATAAGGAAATAGATCCCTGTTTCTTACTAATCCATGCTACCAACGCGTCACCCAGGAAGAATGCACCTCCACTGGTGCTCTTTCTCTCATCCACACAATTTGCCCAATCTGCATTTGAATAAGCAATTAACTGAAAATTCTGATTTCTGGGATACCATAGACCATAAGTCATTGTTCCCTTCAAGTATTTGAATATCCTTGTGACAACTACCAAATGACTTTGTTTAGGAGTAGACTGATAACGACCTACCATTCCAACAACTTGCATTATATCAGGATGAGATGCTGTGATGTACAGAATAATGCCTATCATAGAGTGATATGTCCTTTGATCAACATCAGGTGAAATATCATCTTTACTGAGCTTGCAACCAACCACCATAGGTGTACTAATAGGAGAGGAATCCTCCATCTGAAATTTCTTCAACATCTCTTTCAAATATTTTCTTGAGAGATAAATATTCCCGCAGAACTCTGATTTACTTGTAAACCCAGAAAGTATATCAATTCTCCTATAATGGACATCTCAAAATCTGTTTTCATAGAGTTAGCAAACCACTGGATAGAGGATTCATTAGTACAGCCAAAAATAATATCATCTACATAGACCAAAACAATTAGTAAATTATCACCTTCAGATTTAATGTAGAGATTGTTGTCAACAGTACCTTTCTTGAACCCTTTGTCTTGTAAAAATTTGTCCTGTCTATAATACCAAGCTCGTGGTGCTTGTTTCAGTCCATATAAGGCTTTCTTCAATTTGCAAACATAATTAGGATTATCTGTCAATAAGAATCCTCCAGGTTGCTCCATATATACTTCTTCCTCTAGATCTCCATTAAGAAATGCTGACTTAATATCCATCTGATACACTTTAAAGTTCTTATGACATGAATATGCAAGAAACATTATGATGGATTCCAATCTTGCCACTAGTGCAAAGGTTTCATCAAAATCCCGTCCTTTAACTTGTGCATACCCTTTACAGACCAATCTAGCTTTATTCCTAGCAACTTGTCCTTTTTCATTCATTTTATTCTTGAACACCCATTTGGAGCCTATTACATTCTTATCTTCAAGTCTAGGAACAAGCTCCCAAGTATTTTTCTTCTCAATCTGATCAAACTCTTCATTCATAGCTCTAATCCAATCATCATGCTGGCTGGCTTCATCAAAATTTTTAGGTTCAGTCATAGATAAAAAAACAACATGAGATTGTTTTGGGTCTTTAATCAATTTCCTTCTTGTATTAACTCCTTTATTTATATCTCCAATTATCTGATTGTCAGGATGATTCTTTCTAACAATTCTAAGAGGCGATTTTGCTTCTTTCTGCTGATTTGTGCCAGTCAGAGTATTCGTATCTTCATCTGATTCATATTCTTCTCTTTCTGATCCTTGGACTTGTTCATCTTCGTCTTCAACTATATCTTCTGTGCTTGGTTCAACACTGCTTACATTTCGTACCGGTATTTCTTCATCAACTTTTATGTTGATACAATCAACCAATATATGCAGCCTCTTATTGTAGCATCTATATCCTTTCCTGTTTGTAGCATAACCTAAGAATATTCCTTCATCAACCCTGTCATCATATTTGCCAATATTTTCATCATTATTCTTGATATAACATTTAGTCCCGAAGACTTTAAAATGATTGATTAAAGCATGTCTTCCAAACCATAGTTCATAAGGAGTCTTGTCACTGTGTGGCCCGAGATGAGCTTTGTTAAGAATGTGAACAACTGTATGGATTGTTTCCACCCAATATGTCTGAGGTATATTCCTTTCATTCATCATTGATCTTGCCATTTTCCGTACTGATCTACTCTGCCTCTCAACAACTCCATTTTGCTGTGGAGTTCTTGGAATAGTGTATTCTCGTTTGATTCCATGTTTATCATAGAACTCTTTGAAGTTACATGAACTAAACTCTCCTCCTCTATCAGACCTTATTGCCTTCAATATTTTTCCTGTTTTATTCTCAGTCAAGGCCCTAAACACATTGAATTTTTCAAATGCTTCATATTTTTCCTTCAAAAAGGCAACCCACGTTAGTCTAGAATAATCATCAATAATCAACATAAATAGTTTTCTTTTCTTGTACCTTCTTTTCTTGATGGTCCACATAAATCCATATGTACTAACTGGAGAGGTTTTTTTGTTGAAGGAAAATTTTTAGATTTGAATTGAGTGCGAGTAAGCTTTCCTATCTGGCAAGGTTTACAAACAGAGTTGCATGGCTTTGATATCTTCAGAAGATCTTTTACTGCCCCATTGTTTCTAAGCTTGATTATATGATCAAAATTTAAGTGTCCAAGTCTCCTATGCCATAGCCAACTTTCATCATATTTTCTTAAGTGGCATTCTTCTTTTTCTTCTTTTAACACATAAACATTATTTTCTGTCCTTATCCCTTTTGCAACCAGTTGTCCTGAATTCAAAGACTTTATTTTACAATCTTTAGAAGTAAAAACAACTTCACATCCTTTGTCACAAACTTGAATGAAACTTAGTAGATTATGTTTCATACCATCTACAAACATCACATCTTGATATTTTCCTTTGCCATTACTCAGGCTTACCATTCCTTTACCTTTTATTTTTCCTGGTGCATCGTTTCCAAAAGTTACATTCCTTGATTTGTTTTCACTTAGAGTTAGAAACTTACTTTTGTCTCCATTCATATGTTTGGAACATCCATTGTCAATATACCATGGATTATTTTGTCTTTGGGATGATAACACTAATCCACACTGGCCATCTTCTTTCTTCTTCCAAACCTTGAAATTTTTAGCAACAAGATTCAGATCTGGCTTATAGTTCCTTAAGTGACAGTCTGCAGCTTTATGTCCATAATTATGGCAGTTGCAACATTCTGGTTCACTGAATAACAGATCATAACGATTGTTATGCTCATAATTGTTGTTATGTTTCACCTGTGTCCTTCTCCCAGTCATCACATGATTTATAGTCTGTGATTGTTTGTTGCTTGGCTATCTCAATCTTTGTGGTGGCAGATAATTATTCCTTGAAAAACTTGATTGCTGATATCTAAATCTTAAAGAACAATTTATAGCTTTGTGACCAAAGTTAGAACAAAAAAAACAATATCCATAGAAAAATCCTTTGTACCTGGAAGAAGACTGTCTTCTTTGAGTGGGTCGATTTCTTCCATGCTGATAGTTTCTCTGATCTACAGATTCGGTTCTAGTACTTTTTCTTTCATTCCTTCTTGGTGGCTGATTTTCTTTCTTTGTTTATGCAGAATGGTTGTTGTCAATGATTGTAGACTTGACAAACTTGATGGGTTCTGTATTACTTGGATGATCACTACTTGATCCTTCTTCATAGCCCAAGCCAACTTTCAACTTTGGATTCCTTTGCTGATTTAGAATGGAAGTTAATT
>JZKD02S0032491.1:294307-309453 GCA_000966675.3 Picea glauca
TCTTCTTCTTCGAAATGATAGGCAGTCTTTTAAGTTCTGTACATCATCTATAATTGAGCACCAACTCAATTTGAGGCTACTACCTCTGTTTTACAAGCTCCAACTTGTTTGAGAGCACCAACTCTCTAGTTTCTCTAGCACCCACTAGAAGGAAGCACCAAATCCCCGAGTGTTCCAACACCGACTGGATGGAAGCACTTACTTCCACTTATACAAGCACCAACTTGCATACATAAAACTCTGTGTTTTCTCGAGCACCACCCTGCCACCCTGTTTTTCTAGCCACAACTAGATGGAAGATACAACTTTCAATATTCAAGCATGAACTTGAATATCAGAGGACCATAGTCCTCCCTAGCACCACCCAACCTCCCTGCTTATAGTTAAATGACTAAATAACCAACAATATAGATATATCAATTCTTACCATTTCTTCACTGTTATGAAATTCTTCTCTGCTTCACTATTCTTCTGCTCTGTTCAAACTTGGCTTGACTTGCTTTCTCTTTCTATCTGTTCTTTCTCTGTTCTTCTCATGCTCTTTGATATGTGGACATTCTTCTCTCTTCACCTATTCTGTTCTATTGAGCTTCTGATCCTCATCTCTGAGTTTTCTTCACACTGCACATACTGCAATTTTACCTTTCTACAGTTCAACTCATTTTTCAGTCAGAACAACCAACCACGCACAATCACTGCATGTTTCTTTTATGCACTACCACAACTTCAGTTACACCTCAAATCCCCAGGACAACCATGCTTCAGCAACTGAATCACCAACCGTCCAAGAACCATGATTCGGTTATGCTAACTAAATCATAACTGAACAGTTGATCGTAAAGATCAACAATAGCCCTTCGATCAGATTTCCAATTAATAAGAACCGTTGGATTAAATCTGCAAGGTCTTGTGTTTATCCCATATGCCCACTTGCTGTGACCATGGGCCTAATCAAAATGCCTTTCGCATTTTGGCAATCCTGTGTCGAAGGGTCTAGACACTCCAAGTTGCGATCCCCGAAATGGAGCTTAGCTTCATGCTATCTCCTCCCTCTCATATGACCATCGATGGTGACCACAGCCTACACCGAAAGGAATTTCACATTTCGTGAACTTATGAACTTCATCGAGCCTGATCAACGATCGAGATCTCCAATGATCTGATGGTCTAGATCTCATCGCGATTTCGTGTTTCAGGATTTCTATCATGAGTCTCCTTGACTCCTTGACTCCTGGTACCCAAAATGGAGCCTAGCTATGCTAGCTCCTTCCTCCATCCTTTGATGATGTAACCTTGTCTATGACCACGGGCTAGACCTTATCGTGATTTTGCATATCACGAGTTGGAAGGTTAGAGTATTTCCTTTCTTTGACTTTCCAGTTAGCAAAATGTTAATCCCTCGCCACATGTCCCTCTTGGATCAACAATCAAGATCTTATCGTGATTTCACAACTTCACGAGCCTTCTTCATACCTGATCAACGGTCCATGATCTCCCTTTGATCAATGAATCAGATTAAATCGTGGTTTCACATTTCATGATTTCAAAGGATAGAGCACCTCCTTTCTTTGACTTTCCAGTCAGCGAAATGCCAATCGCTCACCATGTGTCCTCGGCATCCAACGTTCCACAACATACCTCGATTCAAAGGTCCAGATCAATCCTAGAGCTGACGGCCCAGATAATTTCATAATTTCACATATCGCGAGTTTCGACACCATGCTCCGTTGACTCCTCCAATGTGCAAGTCAATGAAATTCTAGTCGCTTGCCACGTGTCCTTCTTGAAGATGGACGGTTCTCCTGCTTTCAGGATTTTGTAGGCCCACTTCATCTTGCACGTAAATATTGTGCTCCTTCTTATGGATCCAACGAATTTCAGACTTCGGGTTCAGATCTGATGCCTAAGATCTGTTCTCTTATACTGCGTGCTCCTCCTATCTGAATTCATATTTGACGGTCATTGGGAAATCTGAATGGGATCCAATGATCACTGTTGAAATTGCCATTGCTATGCCATTATCATCGTGCTGTTGATCGTGATCTTTTCCATCAATGACAAACACACATACTCTGCCTCTGTCTGAAAACATGCCAACAACCTTGACTAGGAATGGGGTTTAGGGTTTTGGAAGTTTTTTCATTAAAAAATCTTTTTTTTTGGATTGGTGGGTCAAAGAAGCATTGGAGTTTTGGGATCCATTTAAAATTGTAGGATATGTTTAATTTTCCATGGGATCCTTCTAGTGGAGAATTTTGTGAAGGTTCTTAGTGTTGCAACATTGAGAAAATTATTAAAAAATCTTCACTAAAACCTTCGTTATTCGCAATAAAGGTTGTAATGCATTTTCATTATAGCTAAAAATTCCGGGTATTAAATTGAAGGTTCTAGCAAAGGTTTTTGGGTTGGTTCGCTTATATTGATATAGCACATTGGTGCACCAAATATATATAATATGCACCAATTTGCTAATATTTAATATGCATCGGAGCTTCTAAATATTTTGATACACATTGGGGCTTTAAAAATATATTACACACCAGGTCATATTTTATATAATGAAAGCATTGATACATATTACATATGTAAACACAATGGTGTATATATTACCTTACACAATTTAATGTATTGCAATGGTAAAGATAAAAGTAACAAGATCAACAATGGTATCATTGAAGGGACTGATGCTTTTATTACAGTTATTCACACTAGTGCTAATACTCATTTAAATGCATCAGTGTGTAAATATGTATGAACCACACCGTTGAGTTCAAACAAATACAATGCAACAATACATTTCAATGCTAATTTTATCCACATTATCGGTATGTGAATGCAACTTCTTGTTTTCTTTTTACAAAATTTCAATTAATCATCATAAAATCAAATATTTTTTATAATACTAATGATTTTTATATTTTAATTATTGTGTTTGGATTGCATTAATGTGTTGTATCATTTAAGAAAATATACCAATTGATTACACTTCTATGCATTGTAATGATGCAAACCATCCATATATTTAATCAACAACGTAACATTTTACAACACTAAGCAATGGAAATATAATATGAAATTCATTTTATTATATACGAATAAGTCACCCTTTGTTATACACTATGGGACAACATTAAGGCCCACGATATTCAAAATGTCAATAAATAATTGTTGTAGTTATTGGTAACATGTCGTCATCCAATCAGGATAATATATCCAGAGTAAAAAAAATGTTTGATTTTCACTTACAAACATTCCAAAAGATATAACTTGTAACATTCAATTTTGGCAAGTGATCATTCATTGCTCTAAGTACTATCATTGCTTGAGTTGTTTGCATGTTTCATTTCTTCATTACTTGCAAGGGATATTGTAGTTGGGTTATTTGGAATATTTTATTGACTCGCTTGATTTCGATATTACACCTCTTCATTTTCCATCTACAAACATAGGAATATAGTGTAATGAGTATATTTACATTTATAGTATAATATACATGATTGTGTAAGTTGAAAAGTATACCATAGTAATGAGTGTGTAGCACCCCAATTTTGATCCATAAATTAGAAATGTATATTTGTATATATGATGAATGGTTGAGGGCCAAGAAATATAATATGCAAACATTGTGCATGGAAAATAATAAAAATAAATACACCACCGACTGCAGATGGACAAGGACAGAGTCACGGGGGGATATGATTCCACAAGAGAGGGGAATAAAGGGGGGTTTGAGGGGAATACACATGCCTAGAATCCTATGCCACCTCCATAAATCATTTTGTCATTAACAATTTACCTTCTTTGACTTAACCAATCACTGGATGCATGTAAGAGGTTGGTGGAAGAGTCATCTCACCTTATTACGGAAGCATGGGATAAGTACACTCATGATGGGAATTGTATCATTGAATGCATGTAAGAGGTTGGTGTAAGAGTCAAAATCACCTAGTTATTGAAGCATGGGGTGAATACAATAATTATGGGGATTGTAAGAGTCCTATAGTCATGAAATAGAAAAAGGGAAGGGAAATTCGAGTAGAGGGGAGAACTGATTTTAGAGAGGGAGGAGGAGCTGGGAATGATGTGGAAAACTAGGTTTTCATGCATGTGAGAATTTGTTGTTGAAAAATTACCCAAGATCATGTGTAAAGGATGTTATGAGGACTCCATTTACATCCGGATTTCTTGGATCCCCCGGCTTGGATATTCCTAACCAATTTGTGTTGGAGCCTTGGAGGGGATAAGGTTTGTCTGAGGAACTGTAGTGAAAAGAAAGAAATCCCATCCCTTGGTTTGTCCAAACTAATGGGGAAGAGAGTTGGGCAGTTATAATTGTTGTAAGAGTCAGATCACTGTGAAATTACTAGGTATTGGGTTGTTTGTGTTGATAATAGCCAACCATAGGAGTTGTTTCTTCCTTGTTGACTCATAGCCCCAGCTTGGGGGTGGCATATTGCAAAGAGGATTAGTGAAAAAATGCCTATGGTTGGGTGGAATGTCTGATGTCTGCAACCAGTTGTGTAAATCATTCATAAAGATAAGTGTTCTAGTCACCGTTCTTATTTACTGTTGTAATGTTGTGCTTGATTGTTAAGTTTATTCTGTGTTTTGTGTGTTTAAATGCTTCTATGTTTGAGGAACAATATAGATTTATAATACTAGAGGTTAATGATAATTGCTTGATCCTGCATGTCATGTTGCACACATTCATTTTTAAATGGTATCATACTATGTCATTTTGGTTTAATAATGGGTATTTCCAAGTACCTCCTATCCTCAATAGAGCACAAAATAAAGTGTTGAGTACATTACAACTTGGTGTCAAAGAAAAGGTTTCAACACTGGACCTATATGGGCTGGAGACTGACAAACATTTGAAAAGTTTCTTGAAACAAAGTTTCAATATGTGTTGAATTTGGGGAAAATGGTAAAATTGGAGTGAAATCCCTAATTTCTGGATGAAATCTAGCATGCAATTGGCTCAGGGATGTCAAATGGGCAGGCATAGGGTCGAATTCATCCATGCAAAACTAAGTTCATAGCTTTCATGGAAACCCTATGCATAATTGTTTTTGGAAAAATTATAATCTTTTGAAAATTCCAAACTTTTGAAGATTTCCATGCGAATAATGATGTGGGTAAAAATTAATAGCCTATATCACACCTATTCTCAAAATCGATGGCCTAGATCCATCAATGCATTGAAAACAAAAAATTCTAAGTTGGAATGGTTCATCATTGACAAAGTTAAAGTTATTTATGTTCACCAATGGAAAAGTTATTTTGATAGCCGACGTGAAAGTGATTTGTGATAGTCAATGTAAAAGTGATTTGTGGTTGCCAATGTAAAAGTGATTTGTGGTCGCTAATGAAAAATTGAAATAGTTCACTGATGGAAAGGTACACAAATTCATCGATACAAAAGTTATTGTAGTCAGCAATGAAAAGTTATTTTGGTCACCGATGAAAAGTTATTTTAGTGTTGATGTGAAAATTATTTTTGTCAGCGATGGAAATATTTTTTGGGCATCGATGAAAATTTATTTGGGCACCGATGTGAATATTATTTTGATCACCGATGTGAATATTATTTTGACCACCGATGAAAATTTAATTCAAGCGCCAGTGAATTTTTTTTTGGGAAAATTATTTTGATCGCAGATATAAAAGTTATTTTAGTCGCTAATGAAAATTTATTTTAGACACCGATGAAAAATTATTTGGGTGCTAATGTGAAAATGATTTCAGTCACTAATGAAAATTCGAGGCACCCTCATCAACCACCGTATGAAAAATGTTCCGTGTCAACGATTTCGTGGTGTATGCCACTACTATATTAAAGACGACATGGTGAGGAAGACGAGATTTTAGGTTGGTTGGATCGAAAACAATCGCTCCTGGGTTACTAGTCTTTGCCGCTCCCAAGGAAGACAATAGAGCTTTTCTCTATGAGGGGAAACTCTGGAGGATCTCTAGAGCAGACATCGCAAAAGGAGTTTGTGCCAGATCCTCCACGATGGAGTAGTTCTGAGCCACCCTCGCATTTGGATTATGGGAAGCCTTCTTAAACACACCTTTAGGGATGTGAGTCATTGTTTCTCCCACTGCCTTCTCAATTTGGAGATGATTCGATGGGTTAGTGGCCTCCTTTCCCTTCTTGACAGATTTCGATGTTTCGTAGTCACGAGTCCCGGTCAATAAATGAGCATCAACGTTCATCATGTAAATGTTCATGGTCGGGTTGTTAATAGTAGGCACAGGGGGTCCTTGACTGCCCATTGTCGCACTTGTGGATGTAGAATCCTGAGCCATATTTTTTCCTTGTGGAAAAGGGTTTGTCAACACAACAGTCTGGAAAAGGGTTTGTCAACACAACAGTCTGCTACTGCGCTAGTAGCTTCTGAGATTCTGTAAGGCAAGGGAATAGGTGAGTTGGGTGGTCTTCCATGTTGAGATTACACAGATACTTCAACTTCTTCTTTTCAGTTTCCCCCCCACCAACATTGTTGGCAACCTTTTTATCCCCTTTACCCTTTTTATTTTGCTGTTTCTTCTTTCCCTTGGTCTGCTGGTTAGCCTTGGGATTCGTCAATTGCACACTGTGTACATCCGACGTCTGGGTAGTGAGGATAGCTGAACTAGGAGTCTGGATGGACACAGTCTGTTGTATCGATAATTGTTGCAACTGATTTGACAACAGATCCATGGAATTTCTTTGTGCTAATCCCACAATGCCATCAGCGTGGGGCCCAAAGTTTTGTTTGGACTTATCGAGAGTAGACCATGGTGCATATGGAAAGATCTCGTAGAGCATGCTAGACTGGGAGTAGATCAGTTCTACTTGTTGGGCTCATATAATAGCCTCCTCTTCTAAAAACGCCTTAGATTTTGCTACGTCTTTGGATATAAAGGGAAGCAAAGAGTTCAAGAACCACTCAAGCAAGAAAGAATGAGGGACCTTGACCTTAATCAAGCTCTTTCTTCACCACCATTCTCGGATATGATCAAAGATGTGGTCGGCCTTGGTTTGCTCAAAGTTGTCCAGCAGTTCGGTACCAACATTGTATCTCATGGGTAACTGGAAATGGTTCAAGAAGACCATCACCAAGTCATTAAAGTAAGAGTACCTCGAGCTTTCAAGCTCAATATACAACTTCACAACACCCCCTATATGAGTGCATTTACAAAGGTGCAATTGAACATAGTCATATTTTAATGAGTTTGACGAGCACCCCAAGTGAAAGGTAGTCACATGATCACCTGGATCTTCACCAGGTTTGCCCTCAAATTTTGGAATATCTGAAGGCAACTTAGTCGGCATGGGGGGCCAACGTGGATCATGACAGATCGGGTCATTTAGTAATCTCGACAAGTCTAGAAAATGTAGGGTTGCTAGAAAGGGTAATTTCGGTTGTGGATTATTTACAGGAAAAGAGGGCCCTGGATTTTGGCTGGCATCAGATTGCCAGGAAAAGTTGGATTGATGGCCAGGGTTTTGGTAGAAACTATGGCCTTGACCAACAAAAGGAAATTGCGTCTATTGAGGCGTCATCGAATGACTCCCGAAATTGGACGGCATGGCTTGCAGAGGGATTTCTCCCTGCGTTATGTTTCAAGGACCTTGGCAGGGAAATCCCCTAGCCGATCTACCAGGCATAGGTACAGAACCTTGCCTGAGGTTCCATTGAGTATGGAAGGGGTTACCCCCGATCGACATTCCTTGTGAGGGAAATGACCTCTGCCAAGGATTTCAAATACCCTGTGTGGAGTATACTCTAGTTGTCGCTCCCTGTGAAGGAATGGTACCTTGCATCAGGTTTTGTTGACTAAAGCTGGGGTTGCCCCTAGTCGAGAAAGAGGCCAAAGAAAAAGCGTTGTTCCCAAAGGAACCAAACAAAGAGAACTACATAGATCCCACTGACGTTGTATAATACGAAGGTCCTAAACTACCTCTACCAAACAAGCTATAATTAGTGTTAGGCCCGATTGGCTACTAAAAAGCGCCACCAAGCGAAGGGGATGGAGGAGGTATATGACCCCCACCATAAAGAATAGCATTAAAAGGGACAATAGTGCCCACAGTTGACCCTTGAAAGGGAGTGTTGGAGCTCCTGCCCCCAGACCCATGGTCTGTAAGGTAGAATAAGTAAGAACCAAATTCGTATCAAAGCCGGGCATCCCATATGAGAAAGGAGCACCCATCATGTTCCGAGTAAACAAAACAATGGTCGAAGCCTTTAAAGGTATCATACCACTACCCGAAGTCGTGGGAGTCAGGACAACTGAAGTCCTAACTGGTGAAGGTGGGGAAGGAGGTAGGATTCCCCTCCAGTAGTAGCTGTAACATGAGTATGGGGACTCCCAGACGAAGCATCAACATTCACTTCCATTGCTGATCGTCGAACTAACTGGCGCTCAGAAGATGTCACCTTGGGAGGGACAATATGAATTAAGATCAACATCGACAAGTCGGTAATTGTAGGATTCACTGGCCTGAAACCTTCTGTCTCAAGGTCAGAAATGATGGATTCCTCCAGTGCCGGAAAGTCTCCTCTTGAACTAGGTTTGGGCATAGTTTCTTGCAGCCCGGTCACTTTGAACGATCCTTCTTGATCAAGTCTTCACCTCAACGGTGGTGGAGGTGGCTCCAAAGTAATCGACGACAGGCCTTGAAGCCTTCGTGACCAACGAAGTTGTTGATATTCCACTTTGTGAAATGATCAAATGACATAGTAAGGCTTGACTAGTGCGAAACACAAAGCACACACTAAAAAGTTTCCTAAAGATAAATCAAGCAGTTGACTAACTAGTGGGAAGGATGGTTACGCCAATTGACACTAGAGAAACTAACCGATGCAAGTGAAACTCAAACACAGAAGCACCCTTCGAGTATACTCTGCGAAGAGCTATTCGACGTCTGCTCTAGGTATCGCGATATACCCTCGCAGTCACCTGTGTAAGTCCATAAAATATGGGCAACTAGGTTGCCAGCTCGCAGTCAATCACTAGGTGGGTACAATCGACAGTCGCGCAGATTGTAATGAGCAAAATAACAAGTTCGAAGCCCTTCAAGGGTGCCGAAAGCAATTGGTTCAGAAGACAACTGAGGATCTCGAACGAATTCGAGGTCCACAAATCTTCGTAGGCAAATGCGATTGGTATTGTTCCTGAGAATGACCCTCAATATACAATCCCCACTATGTTTAGTCTGGATTTGGAGGGGTTATCTCCTCTGCCTTTCCTCACATGACCTCGTGTTTATCCCCTGTGTTAGAGGGGGGTCCTTACTAACTCTTACGACGCTGGACTTAAGACACTCCCTATATTAGACTCTAATGTTTGTTTTAAAATGGCCTTGAAGAGTTTCCTCCTCACACCTAATTCAAGGCCTTAAAACCCTAAACTAGTTCTTGAACCCTACAAACAAAAAGTCTAATATATTTTAAGTTAAACGTTAATTTTAAGGCTTGATTTATGCAAAGGGTGCGGTCATGCAACTGATGGTGTTATGAAGAGAAGAATAAGGAAGAGAACTTTAAATCATTTGAAAGAAAAAATATACTTCGAAATTAAAGCAAAGCTTGTAAAACTCTTTGTAAAATTCAACTTTTCTAAATAACGTTCCAAGATCTTGTAATAAAAGTTTCCTATAAAGTGCTTTCGTTTGACTAAGCAAAACTACTTGTATTTCAGGAATTCAAAAAGAACTTTGAAAAAAAGACTCTTTTTCTTTTGCAAACAACAACCTTGAGTACTTTACCAAACTAAATGCAAGAATTTGTTTTTTCTTTTTTGATTTTTCGAACTGCTTTAACAAGAACAACTAAAGTAAAAACTTTTTTTCATTTTTCAAAGCAAGAAACAAGAACAAAGAGAAAAATGAAACCAAGATTGATAAAGACCTTAAGCCAACTACATAAATGCATGGATTCAACCAAGAAACCAAAAGGACGATATAAAACTTGACAGTTCACTCTAAACCTTTAGGGAAAACAAAAGAAAACTAAGGAACAAGTTAACCGAAATTTTAACCCAAGCTATGGCCAAAGATAGAGACTCTGACAGGTTCAACAAAGTCCTGAGAAGCCCAAACTTCTATCAGGAAAGAGACAAACCTCTCTTTGTTAAGAAACACTTTCAAGACATAGAGACGCGGGATGTTGCATTAACAGCCTGCGTATGTACGCGGGCCGACCCAAAACAAGGCACATACACCTCTGAGACTTTGAAAAAATAAAAAGACTAGGTAGACTGACATGGAAGGGAAAGCTGGTATGCACCTTGCAGGCGATCATGAACCCTTAAAAGACTCAGTGAACCTTACTGAAACTCAAAAGGCAATCAAGAAGCCAATTAAAAACCCAAAAAACTTCCCTCTAAAACCCTAGAGAGACTCCCTAGTGGAGTTGCCAATTCTGCTAGCGGGAAAATCCCCCTATAACTATACCGAGGTTCTAAGTATAGACAAAGAAAATGACTCCCTAAAAGTCAATCTAATTTATACACTACCCAAAACATTCCAAAATATATGAACAAAAAATAATGAAAGAGTAAATCATAATGTACCTTTTATCCAACGTTTGGTGTTGATATCCTCAAACTCTATAGCTCCCAAGGCTGCAAGTCTCCTCCCAAAGCTAATCTGCATCCACAACTAGGAAAAAAAGGCTACAAACATTCTATTTCTATTCATCAATTAGGGTTATATATAAATTGTTATGTATAAATCAAAGAAAAGACATAAAAACCATCATTTGGGATAGGGAAAATAGATTCTTTTATTCAATACTCAAAGATTAGATATTACAAACTTTGCAGGCAGACACTCTGCGAACCTAGTCTGGGCTCCTCTTAACAATGCTCCAAGTGCACCTTCCAAATGCCTTCTCTCACAATCTACTGATCACCTCAAGGGAAGGGAATGTATTGTATGGGAGAAAAGGGGCTAGAGAGGGAATGCTGAGGCAATAACTCACAAAAGGCTACAAATACTTGGGCAAGGAAGGAAAGGGAATTTGGGAAGAGTTTCATCGTTCTAATGTTTGATTGTGGAATGAGACCCCAATACCTCATTTTATATGACAAAAGGATAGTTATTTGGTTGGGGACGGGCTATAGCAGGTGAATTGGTTGCGAAACCTCCAATAACTTGTAAATTCAACTTTTGGTTGCAAAGCCTCCAATAACAACTTTTGGAGGTATATGCGGGCTGTTTAGTGTGCAACAAGCATATGTATGTGGGCTGTCTAGAATGCAACAAGCGTATGTACGCGGGCAATAGTGAAACATGGCACGTACATGCTCTAATAAATGGTTTTTAAAAAGAGTTCCTCACTAGTGATTTGGAAAATTATGTAAGTAGGAAGGCCAATGCCATGTATGCATGAGTAGGGAATTTTAGGGCTATAACAAGTACACTACAAGTGGTATCAGAGCTCTTTCTTGGGCACAAAGTGGATTTTTTTTTTCTTTTCACATATTTTTGATGGAAAAAGAGGACAATGGTTTTCATATCAATTTATGAAACTTTGTGTGTGTAATTTGAAGAAACCAACTATAGATTTGAATTCCTCTTGGAAATATACCCATTTATTTTAAATCCAAAACAAATTTTAGAAAATGGAGATATCATCGATTCAAAATCTACAATTTTTAGGATTTTTCCGGTGATGGCCATGAATTTTGTAGATTGGATATATTTTGACAGAGTGCATAGATTTCAATCAAACTAGTGCCATTAGGTCCAAAAAATCTTCGGCATTTTGTAATTGGGGTCATAATATCCAATCATATAAGTATAATGAAAGTTGTCATTATTTTACATTTTTGGCCTCAAGCCCTACCTTGCACAAGTTATTTTTTGGTGATTCTAAGAGCTTTTTCTCGTGTTAACAAGCTCATAATTTTTTTTATTTTTAGAGCCATGTTCCGATGTCTTTAAATAACATAGTGATATGTCATTCAATGGGTAAAACTATGGTAGGGGAAGAGTACACGTAGGAACTACACATGTTTTCACCTTACCTTATTGGAAACCGCTGTAACCCTTGTTGGTACCCCTTTGAGTAGTACCATATTAGACAGTACTTGTATATGGAATATCACTTCCACATACCCTCTAGTATATAGGAAGTCCCCTATGTGTACCTAAAACTAGCCTTAGATAAGCTAATCGACCGTCTTGTTGCTATAATACACTGAGAACAACACTCAGGGAGACCACTCTCTAGTACCTGGGTAATCGAGTAGTATGGATAAGGGCATAATTGAGCCTCCTTAGTTAGTGCCCTAAGATATTGGCCCGAGTACTTTTGTTAGACCCCACACGTATATTAGAGAGCTATAACACCTGACACTCCCTTGTCCTTAGGACCTGGTCACCATTTTATGTGAGCTCACATATGGTGGATATCTATAAACCACCTCATACCAAATCCCTAGAAAATATGGCCACCTGCTCTACTACTAGCAGATTGGATCAATTGGGAAAAAATGTTACAATTCTTACTGAACAACTTGGGGGAATTCAACATTTTGTAACTAGTTGGGATAATAAATTCGATCATAAGTTGGATGAGAAGTTAGACAAGTTGACAAAATTTTTGATGGTGCAATTGGCCCCTATGAAATATTATGGCATGCCAAAAGTAGAACAATGGAATGCACACTATATTGAGCCACACCAGGAAGAAAATTCTCACTCAGGACTATTCAACCACCCACAAATCTCATTGGGTCCACACAATAATAGATCAATGGATAATAATATATGGCACAATTATCCTAAGGTGGACCTTAACAAGTTTGATGGTTTTGAATCGTCTGGACGAGTCACCCAAATGGAACATTACTATTCCCTCTAAGCCTATTATTGATGACATGATGAAACTCAGGGTGGGGGTCTTGTATCTAGATTCATAACGATGGAAATGGTGGGAATGACATAAAAAGTATATGCAATATATATCGCTTAGATATAGTTTTTTAACACTATTTATGCATATTTTGGAAAGATACTCACTATTTGGGATGGCTTACTAAGTTACACCAAATAGGCCTATACATAGGTTTTACGACATCCTTTGTGTAGTTAGCTTTCCATACCGAGAACTTAACATATTCTCTCTAGAAAGAATGTTTCATTAGTGGCCTCAAGGAAGATATTCAAGCACAAGTTCTAATGCAACGCCCCGCTACATGGTTGGAAGCGACACAAAGGGACATAGAAGCACAGAGAGTGATAAATGCACAAAAAAAAACCCAACCTTAATTCCCCACACTTTTCCTCCCCAGGGTACTTCCCCAAGCATAAATCCTAATCATCCCTTGAAAGTACAAAGGTTATCTCTAATAGGAATGGAAAATTTCTAGAGATGAGGATTGTGCTATAATTGTGATGAAAAATATGCTCTAGGTCATCAGTGTAAGGAACAAAAATTGTCCCAAATTGATATGACCACTCATGCCATGGATGAAGACATAAGTATCGTCAAGACACCGAAGTTACAAGTTGAAGACACCAACCTTCAAACTCAGGCAGATATAGAACCTCCGTTCTCTCATGAAGAACCATTTATCTCCATGCATGCATTATCAGGCATTTCAACTCCACAAACCTTGAAACTCATGGGTTACATCAAGCACTGGAAATTCATAGTCCTAGTTAACAGTGGTTGTACTCACAATTTCATTCACAAAAGAGTGGCAGAAGAAACCCATTGTTATGTACACCCTTTGCCCAACATTCAAATCATGATTTCCAATGGAGGTATGATGAAATGTGGGGGATGATGTGAAAATGTTATACTCTACATGGGAGACTATCAAATCAAAACCCATCTATTTCCATCGATATGGGTGGGTGTGATATAATATTAGGGGCATAATGGATATGTATTTTTGGGACTAGTCACCATGGATTTCAAAGAACTCTATATGAGTTTCACTAAAGAGGTTCATGTACACACCCTTCGAGGGATTCAAGAAGGCTCTCCTAAAATAGTTAGCTCTCATCATATTCAAAAGTTATTAAAGAAGGGCCACTTTGGCATTATTGCCCAATTTAATGCCATACATGTTATGGATAACCCAACACAAGAAATCCACCCATACTTGCAACTAGTCCTTGACAAACATCATTAGGTCCTTGAGGAACCAAAGGGTTTACCCCCTTCTTGAGGAGAGTATAACCATGACATTCCCTTCATTTTAGGAAGTCAACCACCAAATGTGCGTCCTTATCTCCATCCATTGCCACCCTTTTGCACAAAAGAATGAAATATTAAATATCATTCACAAGCTATTGGAGGTGGGGGTCATTCGCCCTAATACAAGCCCTTACTCATGGCCAGTAGTCATGATATTAAATAAGGAAGGCACTTGGTGCACGTGTGCTGATTTTTAGGCTCTTAATAAGTTGACAATCAAGGAAAAATTTCTCATCCTTTTTGTTGATGATCTCCTTGATAAACTTCATGGAGCAAAGTTTTTCACTAAGCTTGATCTACATATAGGATACCGCCAAATCAGGATGAAAGAGGAAGACATCCCAAAGACAGAATTCAAAACACATGAAGGTCATTATGAGTTTCTAGTGATGCCTTTCGGCCTTTGTAATGCTCCATCCACATTCCAAAGTCTCACGAACAAGATTTTCAAACCCTTACTACATAATTTTGTGCTAGTATTCTTCGATGATATCTTGATCTACAATAAAACATGGGAATCATATATAGAGAATGTTGATAATTCCTTGTGACTCTTGAGAGACAACCAATTATTTGTGAAGCAGTCCAAATGTTTTCATGCATTTGAATATTTGGGTCACATTGTAAGTTAGGAGGGTGTACGAGCTGATCCCAAGAAAGGGGTTGCTATGCAAGATTGGCCCCATCCTAAAACACTGAGAAGATTGAGGGGATTATTAAGACTTATAAGATACTACAGGAAATTTGTGAAAAATTATGGCAAAATTACGACTCCCCTAACTTCACTCCTTAAAAAGAATGCCTTTGTTTGAAGTGAGGTAGCATCACACACCTTCATTGCTTTAAAGAATACCATGTGTACTACTCTAGTATTAGAAGTACCTAACTTTAATAATACTTTTGTCTTGGAATGTGATTCTTCAGGGAGATGTACAGGGG
>JZKD02S0032491.1:319494-337534 GCA_000966675.3 Picea glauca
GAACCCCTATGCGGGATATATATACAACTCCTCATTCCTCATTATATCATCTCATTCATATTATATTCTTATACAATTATTATTAAATATATTTCTATCCTTAAATGGATTATTGCGTATTGTCCTATTTATATTGGATATTTACATAGTGAACCAAACAGGTTCACTATGTAAATATCCAATATAGGACAATACACATTAATCCATTTAAGGATAAAAATATATTTAATAATAATTGTATAATAATATAATATGAATGAGATGATATAATGAGGAATGAGGAATTGTATATATATCCTGCATAGGGGTTCCCTTTCATAAGAGACATGACCTTTCATATGTCACGTCTCTTCATAATTAATAATTACTTATTACTTATTTATGTTTACATATTATATATATTTATGTTTGTTACAATTTCTCTAGCCAAGTGTCTAGGTCTAAGGCATTCTTATCTTTTTTCCTTATGTGTGCCTCATGTTTTGATTTCCCAAGCTTCATGGAAATGCACATTCTCTCCATTCAAGTGTGGTGTTCATGCAATATTTGGGGATGGGTATCCACTCAACCTTTGGAAAGTTATTCATTCACCCATTTTATGGGAAATTAATGGGGAGTGCATTATTCCAAGGGGATACGATACCATGACTTGCTGCAATAATGGGTAATTGTTAAGAAAAAGTGGAAATTAAGTTGTAGCTTAGATTACCTAGTTCCCAGTATTAGGGATTCCCTAGCCATCATGTACTGGAGTGGTCGAGGGAAGGGATCTCGAGGGACTATTTAATAGAGAAGGGAATGTGATTCCTTATGTTGTGTAGGATGAGGGGGAAGAGTGGCTGGTTGAGTGGGATTGACGTAGTGAGAATGGTTTAAAATGTTAATTCCTTAGCTATGATATCCAAAAATTGGGTTGAGTGAGAATAACTACAACCATATCTAGTAAATTCAACATTGTTGTTTCATTTCCTAGCATGGGTGTGGAACCTACATGTGTTGGTGCTTCTGGCTAGGTGGAAAAAGACACAGATGGATCTATTTGGCCAAGTGCAACCATTAAAACATATAAGTAAAATTATTTATTTTGTTTAATTATTAAAGATTAACATTTGTGTCTCCACTGTGTCTAAAGATTACATGCTTAATTGAAAAATGGAATTTAGCATCGTATTAGGAATGCATTTTGGATATTCATCATATTAATTCAAATGGCCTATGTTCTATAAATTAATTTTATGCTGTGCCAAATGGATGTAATAAGCAGTGCAGGTATCATAAAAGGTACAAGAATCATGGAATTAATGTTATTATTGTATGTAAAAGGATTGGATATGTATGTTTCTATGTTTTCCCACATATATTAGTTATTAATATTCCATGTTTCAACAAAAACTATGGTCTATGTGTTGAAATGTTTGAATGTGTACATGGGAAATTAATGAATTTGTTATAGGTAATGTTCTTTTCGATGCTAATTTATACTTGCCTATAAATTATACAATATTTTGTTGAGTAGAGCTTCACTTGGACAACTTGGGATGTCATAATATGGTATAGAGATTTATTAAATTCCACTTTTTGCATTGATTTCACTCGACTTTACATCAATGGTGTAATTGACTTTTTATCAATTATCCTATCCCTTCAATAGTAGTGCCGAAGGGGTTGGGTATATTAAAAATGATGCCCATATTTCTAATTAGAGGCCGGAGATCCCTTAGAGGTCTTGGGTGGTTGTTTGAGGAAAGATTCACAAAGATTGATCCTAAGAGTATTAAAAAGGGGCTTATGCAACTTATTTTATAGCCTTAATTTCCACCCTACAGTGTCAGGAAGAACATTTAGAAGATGAAATTTGAGACACACTCTTTTGATTAGGTTTAGTAAAATTTTTTAGGATGGTCACTAGTCAATTTTCCATCACAGAGTGGTAGGTCTCCATTCACACCTATGACACAATGTGACCTATCACCAACTCACGGTGTACAGAGAGAAACCACCCATGTAACCTTCTATATTCAAATTTTTTCAAGGAGGTAAGTGATGGATGAGTTGGGTTTTCGTGGCATGAGCCTTAGAACTCACAAAAATCAAGTCTCCATTGGTTTCTAGATTATATAGAATCTCTCCCAAGCCTCTTCCAAGAATATATATAAGGAAGGCCAATATTGAGCATGAGGAGGAAGATTCAATCACATAGATATGCTACCAAAATTAAGAGGAGGATCACTTCCATTTAGGTTTCCTAGCTTGGGTGATAGCCGAGGAAGAGTAAGGATCAAGGAGCAAGGAGGAATGCATAATTATATTGAGGTACATTTGTATTGATCAATTTCTTTTACATTGATTAATAGATCATTGGTTTTCCCTTCCAATTTTTTGTATTTCAATTGCAAATGTTCATATTTGATTTATTTCCTTATAAATTAGAATAGATACAATCTAGATCTAGGATTCTAATACCAGGAAGAGAATTATAATGGTATTTTTTTTTGTCTCTCATGTGCAGGGAGAAGGTTGTAGGATTTGGAGTTAGAACTTTAGGACTACAACAACCAATACATACGAGGAGAACATTCAATAATTAGGTATGATACTCTACCATTTCCTAGAATAGTTACGAATATGTTTGCTTGCATCTAGGAAATCCATAGGAGTCTAAACCTATTGTCTGTCTAGAATCAGTAGGAAAATCCTAGGGATATATTTCTATCCCATTGGTAATATTTGTCCGTAACAGAGTTGGTGACTCCACCGGGGAAAGATCTTTGATTCTTCTCTAGTTTAAATTCCCTTTCTTGTTTATCTCTGTTGTCTATTTCCGAGTCAGTCACTATCTTCCTTAACACTCTCTCAGAGAGTAGATCTCTGATATCGAGAAGATATGAGCCATATCTTTTTATTTTTCCCAAAATTTGCAGAGTGTCACTCTTGGCTTGTTGACTCCAAAGAGACAAGTTGTTGTTTTCACTATTGCTGAATAGCGACCTCTTATAGAGGGTCACTAGTTGCATGCTTTGTAGGCCATGACTTCCCATGTAGGACTGTAATTTGCATATTTTTCATATTTTTCTTGATCAGATCTAGATGCATTTGGTCTGTTGAGTCTGTAATTGATCTATTTCCTTGGATCCTCTCTCTATTTGATCCCTTTGTGTCAACTTTGATCTTGGATTTGGACTTGAGGTGTTCTTGAGTTGTTTGGTTGGGTTTCTTGATTTTATTTCCTTTATGTTTATTGACTAGTTGAGTTGGGATGTGTACCCAACAAATTTGATCATATTTGGTAGTGTGTTTTATCTGGCTGTGTTTGGTTGATTTTCCTTTTACAATTATTTTTACATTGCTAGATCCATTTTCCTTAGGAGTTTTGGGATGTGATTTTGGTAGATACATTGGAGTGTGCTTCTATGCATCACTACCAATTTCCTACAACCATTTCTTGTGGATTCTTGGTTTTCAGTTTGCAGATTGCTTTTCTTGCTTAGTTTAAGAAACTTTTTTCATTTCAAGTGAAAAAACAAAAAATGAAAAAATTGCATGCATAAATCTTTTGAGCATTTGGAACAAAGTGCATTATTGTGTTTGGTTCAAAGATCTCATTTTGTTCTCGGATTTTCTTGCATGGTTGCTTGGTGATTGTGAGGTTGTATTCTGAAACTTGCAAACAAAAAGGTCTCTTTCTTTCCCATAGATAGAATTCATCAAATTGAAAAATTTGCATTGCTTTGGTTTGGTAAAGATTCATAACAACACTAAAACGTTTCATCCATTTCCTTTGACTTAACAACAACTATAATTAAAATAATTTGTAATCTTTTAATCAACTAGAATCTTTTTCTTTCTAACACACCAACATTAGATAGGACTTAAGGCCTTAGTGTAGGCTTGGAGAGTTAACTCTCCAAGGCCACAAAATTAAATCTAGAGTCATTAAAGAGTGCATAAATCCATTCTCACAACTAGTGTGTCGGGAGCCTCCTCTAACACATGAGTTAAGCACGTGGTCGCATTGGGGCAAGTAGGGTGATTACCCCTCTCCACTTGTATTAGTGTTTGCTAAATTTCTTTGACTACTACATATATGTGAGTTTCATTGGTTCCAAACATCTATGTGAGGTAGCACTTTTGAGGCTTCAAGCTTAGTTACCCTTGCCATATGTGTGGTCAGACCTGCGACTATTCACCTGCTCATTGATTGTGAGGTGGTAACCTTAGTGACCACTCCTAGGTACCTATAGAGCTGACTGTAGGTGGGACATACCTGTTGTTAGGGACCTAACCTACCTAACCCCTCACGTATGTAGGATAATATAATTTCATGTAATAAAGACCAATATTAATAAGGCCTAGCAATAAGGAAGAATAAGTCAAATTTAAGAAGACCTAATAGAATGTTAGGGACCTAACCCCTCATGTAGGTAGAATAATATATTTCCATGTAATAAAGGTCAATATTAATAAGGCCTAGCAATAAGGAAGAATAAGTCCAATGTAAGAAGACCTAATAGAAGCTTNNNCTTCTAGAAGGATCTTCCTCTAGATGGTTCTTTTGATAGACATATTTAGTATAAATAGGAGTCGAGGGTATGAGAAATTTTGTCTTGGATATTATTGTAATAGAGCTCTGCTCTGCTGTAGGTTGCCCCCTCGAAGAGGCAAGTGACCATTTCTCTTGGTAATCAAAGTGTTATTTTGTTATCATTTTGGTATTATCGTGGTGTTGTTCTGGTTATATTGTTGTTCATATGCCATTTATAGCTATTTATTTCCATTCTGCATACATTTTATATCTGGAATATTACAAGTGGTATCAGAGCACCTTCCTCGACAGAGAATTGTGGGTTAATGTTTTTCAGGGTAGAGACGTATTCCAGTGTCTTTAAGCTACAGACATTTGTCATTACACACATAAACCCACGGTCGGGGATTCATACACGCATGAAATACAAGTGGTACTTAAGCGCACATTTGTTGGCCAACCTTGTAACCCTTGTTGGTACCCCTTCGAGTGGTAGCGCATCAGACAACACCTGTATACAGATCAACCTAGATCTCCTGAAGCCCTCCATAGATTAACCGATCGACCAACTAACTGCTATAGTGCCACCAAGAATAAAACTCAGGAAGATACTCTCTAGTACCTGGGTAGTCGGGTAGTACGGCTAAGGGTACGGTCTAGCCTCCTTAGTTGGTGCCCTGAGATATTAGGTCGAGTACTACTGTTGGACCCTGCACGTATATCAGAGAGCTATAGCACAACACAAACCCTTTTCTGTAGAGCCCTTGAATACCTAATCCTTGGGATGGAAACAAAAACAAAATAGATAAGATCTATTGCGATGCAACCGTGTCTCCTGCATTCGAGTTGCGAAATTACTACACATTTCTTCCTGGCATGCATTTGAGCATTTCGTCACTGCAATATTCTTTCGATCGGAGTATAACACCGCAGGAGTTAAAAAAAAAAAAAGTCTGGATCCTGTTGGCACCATTATTTGATACCTATTCTATTGATTTTCTCTCTTCCCCCTGATCGCAGTAATACCTATCATTTTTAAACATTTTTTTTTGTGGACCCAACCTCTTTCCAACACCCTTATTTGGGCTTTACCCCATTGGATTCACCTCGTCAACCTGATCGTTGTGATACACTTCACCCATAACCCATTTTCTGTGTGGTCCCAACCGCCCCTTTTTGTGTTCCCTAGTCATCATGGCCCATACCCATAGCCAAGAATTGGAAGCTCACTTCAATACCTTTCACTCTAATTTCACAGAAACCCAACAATAAGTGTGACAGATCAATGCCAATATTCTCTCCATCAATCAAAAAATGCATTCCTCCATCGCGGCTTCAGTCGCTACCTCAATTGAGGAATAGAGACAAGAGCTCAAACAAGACATTACTACCCAACTTGAATATGTCACTACGATGATCTGTGCTAAGCTTCATATCCCTGTAGATCTTCCCTTATCTGACCCACCTTTGCATACCGAATGTGAATCTTCCTCTCATTCCCAGAATTTTCAGCCCCATCACTTTCAGCGTGAGCTAAGCCTTTCGCATGTGGATGTGACCAAATTTGATGGATCGAATCCCACTGGCTGGGTAACTCAAATGGAACATTATTTCTCTTTGTATGGCATTACAGATGAGTTGTCCAAACTCCAGTATGATTTTCTCCATCTAGATCAAGAACGTTGGCAATGGTGGCAATGGAGGAAAAATTCCCGCCAAGGGTATGTGGCTTGGACACACTTTGTGGCAGAGCTTTATGAACACTTTGACACTGAAACCAACCATTTAGTCTGTTTTACAAAGTTGAAACAATCTGGCATAGTGGAAGACTTTACAGCTGCTTTTGAGCGACTGTCTTTTCGTAAAGAGGGCATGTATGATGCTTTTTTCCGAGAATATTTTATCACTAGCCTCAAGGATGAGATTGTAAATTCTAACCTTGTACAATATCTACTGCAAACTGATATTCAGAAAAGAACAGAAAAGATACAATGGAAAATACAAACATTACACAGAGACTTTTCACCTAGAAACCCAAATCGGGAAAACCATCATATATTATATTCATACATTGTGTTACATTGTTTACAATACAATATACATATAGGAGCCAGCGGCATCCAAAACCTTAACCCAATGACCTGGATTAGTCCAAAACCCTAATTCCTTAACCGGAAATAGAAAACCATCGGCA
The DNA here is from genome assembly GCA_000966675.3 of Picea glauca. Taxonomy (NCBI): domain Eukaryota; kingdom Viridiplantae; phylum Streptophyta; class Pinopsida; order Pinales; family Pinaceae; genus Picea; species Picea glauca. The sequence continues at coordinate 326,211 of JZKD02S0032491.1, forward strand.
AAAACCCATGTGTTGAAAAACCACCTAATATCATGTGGTCTCGGAAATATGTCGTATCGGTAATATGTCGTCCCAGAAGTATGTCGTCCCAAATTTTTTTATGGGCGACTGTACATATCATAAGTAACTCGTTACAAACTCATTAAAAAGTAAATAGTGTTACGCTATATTAAATATTATTATACAATGTTAGATTATTAAACATTATTGTATAATGTTAGATTTTAACATGTACTTAGTCCAAAATAAAGAAGAAATTACATAATTAAACATTGGATGTAATTTTTATGAAGCTTTTGTTTTTAATGTTAAGACAATGCTATTATGATATAGAATGGTGTTTAAAGATATTGTAAATTAAATAAACCATAGCTTCATTGTGAGTATATGATTCAAAACATTTTTAGGTTACATAATTAAAAATTAGATGTAATTTTTATGAAGATTTTGTTTTTAATGTTAAGACAATGTTATTATGATAGAGAGTGGTGTTTGAAGATATTGTCAATTAAATAAATCATAGCTTCGTTGTGAGTATATCATTCAAAACATTTTTAGGTTGGTAATCTTGTAGATCTTCTTTAAAAAAATATTTTTAGTTTTGGTGTTCATATTTTATTTTTAGTATTGGTGTTCATATTTGTTGTGAAACGAAAGCATAAATTAACCATATTTAAATGGCACAAATTACAACACAAAGACAACAACAATCACATAAAATTAACACATCAATTTTATGTGGTAAAACCCTATACATGGAAACATCCATGGGACAATGATATTCGGTTTATTTATCGTTCAAGGGAGATATTACATCAACCAAACCAGGCTTATCACTCACACTCAACCCCCCAAGAATATATGGATGTAGATGGATTTATAGAACCTCTCAAACAATTACATAGAACTGATTACATTAATGCAGATCCAAAAAATTGGGTGATTTGTTTCAGCAACAAACTGATTTAAAGGAGCCACTAAATCTACTACAATTCACAAAATCGTTGGAAATTTGTTGGCATATCTCAACATGCTCCACCTTGACAAAAATTTACCTGAATATCATGTCCAGTTTATTCATCACCTACACTGCAAGCCAAGACAAGATAAGAACCACTAAAACTTCTCTAATAACATTGGTTTCGTGAACACATCTGTATGATTTGTTCGAGTTTGGATTTTCTTAGGGATCACTCCACCTCCAACATGTCTTCCAAAATGATGCTTTGAGACATACCCTGAGGTAAATCTCCTTCTATGCAATGTCTTCCTTTTCAAAAAGTTTTGAACATAAACCAACCTTGTCATGTGACGAACATAACCTGACATTGTAATCTCACGAACAAAACCCAATGTTGCAACATGACGAACATAGTACTGTTGCAATGTGACAAACATAGTAGCGTCACAATCTGACAAACATACTAATGTTGCAATGGGACGAACATAGTAGCCTCACAACTTGACAAACATAGTAACGTCGCAATGTGTTGAACATAGCCATATTGTCACAATGTGACAAATATAGCCTCACCATCGCAGTTTGTCACAAACATCTTGACACCATATTTATGACAAACATTTCCAAATGTCACAATGTAACGAATTCATAACCCATTGTCGCAATGTATTAATACTTTATTAATGTATTAATTAATAATGTAATGTGAAAAACAAAACCCATTGTCGTAGTGTATTAATACTTTAGAAATGTATTAATTAATAATCATATGAATGTATTAATTAATTAATACATTATAGTATAGATTAATGTATTAAGGTCATTCATAGTCATGGTCAACCATTGTCATGGCTAGTCATGTTCATCTATGGACAACAACTTTCAAACATTGCAAACCATTGTCAACCATGTTCAACCACAGTCAACCATGGTCATGGTCAACCAAGGTCAACCATAGTGAAGGTCGTGCATAGTGAAGGTCTACGGAAGTTAACCATGGTCATGGTCAACCATAATTAACCATGATCATGGTCAACCAAAATTTTCATATAAAATTAGATATAATTTTTCATTAAAATTATGAATTTCTAGAATTTTACAAATTTTGTATTACATATTAAATTTGTTTGTCTTTGCAATGTCCCTTTCCGAGTGAGGACTCCAAATATGAGGGCTTAGTAGTCTAAAAATCCCCTTTAGACTATATCTAGGAAGAAACATGGGAAAATGTTCATTTGATGTCATTTCACTAAGGAAATGTTATAATTTGAAAGTGTCATTAAGTGACTAAGTGGAAAAAGGTAATTAAGCGCTTAAGTGGATACTAAATAAAAAAATTTAGGAAAAACGCTTAAGTGAAAATTCAACAAAAAATTAGGGTTTCAGTGGATATAAGGAGAGGAAAAGTGACCTAATGGGTCATTATTGATGATTTGAGAATTCAAACCAGAGCTCTGAGGAGAAACCTAGATTCATGTGAATTTGAGGATACTTGTGGATTCCAGGAGGAAGACACCAAGGGATTGGATTTGGTGTTGAGATACATACCCTAGCCATTCGGGGAGAGTACGCAGGTTTCCCATTTCTTTCATTACAGATCTACAATCATATTGAGTGTGGATATCAAAGATCTAACTCCATCATTAAATTCCAATGTGAGTTCTAGAGCATACATCATATGTATAGTGGGTCGCTCTTCTTGAGGAGGCTTAGAGAACCTAAATTCTTAGAACCCATTTGAGCTCAGGAGAAGGCACTTCATTTGATCCATCCAACATATTTTTTCTAGCCTTCTAACCATAAGGGTCTTACATTCATTCAGTGGATTTGCATCATGTTTGGAAAACATAGGAGAGATCAAAGATTCTCATATCTACTCATCGAGAGGGCTATTGAGCCGGATTCCTTTCGACCCATTGGAGAGGGAGGCAGGGTGCTCCATTCAAGATAGGTTCCATTAGATTTTGATTGTAGAATATACTTGGGAGACTCTTTCATTGTTATCCAGCGTGAGGGTATTCCCAATAGTTGGACATATTACTTCCAGTAGTGACCGAGAGATCCAGGAGACTAGCAGTAACAAATCCATCCAGGGTGAGTCTTCTAGGGAAGAAGGTGACTTCATCGGGACAAATCTCATCAGATTGGGAGGAGTCTTGCTCGTGCATGCATCTGATTTATCTTCCGGTAGCATATCGAGTGCTTCATGCAATAATAAACCCACGCATGTCACATATCGGGATTGCATGTCAATGATCTAGCGACGCATGTTAGTTCTAGGTATTGTTCCATGATTTTACTAGTATTCCAATATAGATCTAGTCATTTGAAGGACTAATTGAAGATTGGTTTGGTTATTTTTACATGCATGTAGTCTCTGTGTGAAGTTTTGTACACCATGCCATTATTGTAATTACTTGACTATTCAATATATCTTAAACAAGTTTTTCCACCTGAAACCACATGAAACATCACCACGCATGTTAAATTCAAGTTATTAAACATAGTCTGAAACCTAAATAACCCATTCAACCAACCAAAGAGTATCATATATGCAACATACACGGTCAGTAGTGATCCAAAAATGGAAAGAATTAATAACAAATTGACATTAACAAGGTGCTCATGAATGATTAAAGAGTTAAACCATCATAGACCATGCTGCAAATAAGAGAATATAACAACAAAAAGAAAGAGAAATAGACAACAAGAACTTGTTAACGGAGTTCACCAATGTGTGGCTACGTCTCCGGGCCCGCTTCCAAGTGGATGACCTCTTTATTGATATTTAAATGCTCAAGTTCTCTTTAAAATGGTTCTTGTTGTTATAAGCAGGCTTATGATCTATTGTAAAATACCTCCTTGTGCAGATGCACTTATGCCTCAACATTCTCCTCTCAAAACATGACTAAATACCCCTCAAAACATGAGAAATGGGCCATTAACTGAAACTCCTCTTTACATTCCATTCATACCAAGTACCCTCTCAAGCTCAATAAGCTTGGTTCATGTAGTTTTTAAGCTCAGTTGAAGAAGCACAACCTCTCAAAAAGATATGACCTCTTTTGGGGATCAAATCCTCCTCCAAATGGCCAAGAAATCTCCAAAAATGCCCAATCTGGGCAAAAACTATAGTAAAATAGATACTTTGTTACAAAAAATTAAAATTATCCCCTCTGTCCTGGGCACGCGCACCTGATGCAGGGTCATATGGATTAATATGGCCAAGAACCATCCCCCCTAGGGGCTATGCACTGGCCCTTACCTACACTAGCTTCCGTCACATGTATATATGATATGACCGAGGGTCCGATTGGCGCACTCAACTACTGGTCACTACCTCGAGTAGTATGGCATCAATTCACATTGGTGGTTAAGCCCTATCCCATGACCCCCACACCCATAGCTTATTTGTGTAGTGGAGTGCCAAACTGTTGACATGTGGGTTGTATGGTAGAAATTTGATCGCAAGATGGGGCTAGAACCCAACCCCCTTCCGCCTTCACCCATACCATAATCACACTTTAAATATTTTAATGTGGCATTGGTATAACAAGTCACATGGTGGTGGGTTGGTAATCGACCCACCCAAAGCACTCCCCTTTCCAGAGGTCTCAAAGTCGACTCTACTAGAATCCAACAATCCCTTTTACATCTACCAACGAATGATGGGGTGCCACATGGTAGCCCATGTCTAGGCCACATGGCACCGTTTAACTTGTTTGTGAATGTGACACTTGTCAAACATTGAATGGTCCACATCTGCCACACCTGCCCAGTCAGCATACCCATCCTATGCCACATCAGCTTCCAAGTGTCATGATGCCATGTCAGCATGATGATGTCAACATGACGTCATGTTGATGTTAGCGTTGACTTGTTTCTTGTTGACTACTGACTTTTTGCCTATTTTGGAAATCAATCAGAGCGTGATAACTTTGGCATATAGTGTCCATTTGAGGAAGTAAATATATGGTCGAAATCAATGCGATGATCCAGACGCAATGGAATTGGTTTCATTTGATTCCGAGAATGTTCATTTTTGATCATTTTCTGGACTTGAGGAGCCTCCTGGATCATTCCTCCCCACTTGGAATCTTTTGGACCACCAAAATTCCAGTATCAGTTGGTAAATAAGTGAGGATATTGTGTCCTCACTTTTTCGGTCTCCATCCACTTGGCTTGACTTGGATTTGTGCCCTTCAATCCCACTTGAAGATACTCCACATTGCCCCTGTGTGAAGTACAAACACTTTTGTCCAAAATGGTGTCTTCTTGCAACTCATTCATATACTCAGGAGAAAAATATTCTATGGTAGGAATATGAAAATTCTCTCCTTGATCTTGATCATAAGAGGCTCATACAATCTCAAGTTTTCCACATTTACAACTAAATAAATTTGCATATATGGAGGCAATTCTAACTGGAAAGCATTAGTACCAATCTTGTCTAAAACTTTGAAAGGAACATAACGAATTGGTTTTAGATTGTTACCTTCTCCTTTCATTTGTTCCTTGCTGATGTATAACTAGACTTGATCTCCTACTTTGAACTGATGATCAACTTGATGCACATCATGCCTTGCCTTGTACTTGGCTTGGCTTTTCTCCAACTGTTTTTGTACTGCATGATGAATCAACTGGATCCATTCAATGAACTTTGTAGCCCTGTCCACATCACTGTGTCCTTCTACTGCAATGTATTTCCCAAAGAAAAAATCCAAAGGAGATTTTGGCAAGTACCCCAAACATGTTTCAAATGGAGATCTCTGAGTAGAATAATTCTTTGCTCGATTATACGCATGCTGCACATAACACAAATGTTCATCCCAAATCTTAGAATGTTTGTTTCAATATGCCCGAAGTAGATGCACTAATGTTATGTTCACCACCTTTGTTTGCCTGTCTGTCTATGGATGAATTGTTGTGCTTTTCTTTAGCCTAGTGTCCATAAGTTCCCACAAGCTTGACCAAAATTTACCCATGAACCTGGAGTCTCAATCAGATACAATAGAAGTAGGTAACCCAAAATGAACCCATACATTTTCAAAGAACATTTGAGTTGTTTGTTCAACTGTGACTTGCTTTTTACAAGGAATTAGAACAAACGTCTTGTTGAACCTATCCACAACTACATAGAAGTAATCATGACCTTTTCTAGACATAGGAAATCCCCCCACAAAATCCATAGATACACTTTCCCATGGTATAGAAGGAATAGGAAGTGGAGTGTACAATCCTAGATTTTTGTTACTTGGTTTGCTTATTGCACACATAATACATCCTTTTACATACTTAGACACATTTTCATGCATTCAATGCCAATAACAAAATCTTTGTAACTAAGCAACTATTTTGTCTACACTAAAATGTCCCGCTATAAGAGAGGTATGTGCCTCCTTGATCACATGGACCCTTTCACTTTTTGGAATACATAATTTTCCCAAATGATACAAAAGTTTGTCTTTAATATGATAATTCAATTCTTCTGCTCTTTTACCATGACTTAAAGTTACATAAACTTCCTTAAAATCTTTGTCCTCAACATATTGTTCAATGTAACTTTCATGAGTAATTGAATTGTGATTAAGGATTGTAGAAATTGTACTAGGAGGTCTTGATAACATATCAACAACTTTATTATGAATGCCCTTTTTATATCTAATGACCAAATGAAATTTCTGCAAAACCCCATCCATCTAAAATGCCTTGATTGTTGTAGCTTAGTTTTTGATTGTATATACTGTAATGGTTGATGATCGGTATGTATTATTGTTTCTTTGCCCATTAAGTAATGTTTCCACTTTTTAACACTTTGTACTAAAGCATACAATTCTTTATCATAGGTTGGATAGTTAATTATTGTTGTAGTGAAGGTCTCAAAATGATAGCATATGGGCTTTCGGTGAGGCATCAACACTGGCCCCATGGCATAGTCACTTGCATCGTTTTCAATTTCAAAATACCGTTGGAGATATAGAAATGCCAAAACAAGAGTTGTACTAATATTTACTTTCAAAGTATCGAAAGCCTTTTGTTGGCTTCCTCCCCACTAGAATCCCCTTTTCGCACTTGTTAATGCATGCAAAGGTGTTGCAATTAGAGAGAAGTTTGCAATAAAATTCCTCCAATATTGTGTTTCCCTGATGAAGCTTCTTACTTCAATTACATTTGTAGGCTTTGGCCAACTTGCAATGACCTCAACTTTAGAGGGATCAATCTTAAGCTCTCCACACCCTACAATGTAACCCAAATATACAATAGATGTTTTGCCAAATTCACATTTTGAAAACTTTACAAAATTTTTCTCTCTGTGCAACGCTGAAAGTATCTACCTAACATGCTAGACATGCTCTTCCCTGGTCCTATTGAAAATAAGAATATCATCTAAGTATACTATTACAAACTCATCAATGAATGGCTTGAAAACATCGTTTATTACCTGCATAAAAGTAGCAGGTACATTAGTAAGCCCAAATGGCATCACTAACCATTCAAATAATCCATGTTTTGTTTTAAAAGTAGTTTTTCATATATCCTGTTCAACAACTCTAATTTGATGGTAACCACTTCTTAATTCTAACTTAGTAAAATAAACCACATGTTTCAATTGATCTAATAAATCATCAATGCGAGGCAAAGGGTAACAATTTTTTACCGTGATCTTTTTCAAGTCTCGGAAGTCCACGCACATGCACCATGTGCCATATTTATTTGGCACCAGGATGATAGGTGACCCACATGGAGAATCACTTGGTCTGATGACCCCTTGTTCAACCAGCTCTTGTACCTATTTCTTTATCTCAACATTTTCCAAAACTAATAACCTGTACATTCCAATGTTAGGAAGAGGAACATCCTACTGCAACTGTATCTCATGTTCAACTTGTCTCTTTGGAGGTAATCCTTTCGGGACTTGAAATATCTCATCATAGTTAAAAAAAATTCTAACTAATTCATCCTTCAACTTTGTATCACAATATTTGAAAGTATCAATTCTGACAGTGTCTTTAGCTTTTACAACCATTAGTAAATATCTCTTACTGACATCTACAATTCTCTTCATTTTCCCTGAGTTGATTAGTGATAGATTCAATTTCTTCTAATAAGCCCTTACAACATATTATTTTCCATCTTTATTTAATTGATAATTGTCTTCACGATAGAATATATCCTTTATATCATACAGATATGGACTCCCAATTACAATACCACATATATCTAGTGGAACCACATCCAACTCAACCTCATCTATAAAATGTGAATTGATAGAAAACTTTAGAACACATTGTGTATTCACTTGCAACTGATTATAATTATGAATCCATCCTAAAGGATATGGTTTCTTATGAGGTTTAGTGATTAATCCCAAATTTTTAACAATTGTCTCTGATATCAAATTTACTTGTGAGCCACTATCAAATAGAGTATCAATTTTTGTATGTTTGGAAATTACTCTTATGTGAAAAAGTTTTGTTCGTTTGACCTCTTCAACTTCATTATCAACTTTTAAAGACTAAACTGAAGAAATTGTACTAGCTTCAGAATTTTTACCTTTGATTCCCATGATTGTGACCTCAGTTTCATCTCTTGAATCAAACCCCAAATATGTTTGAGCCTTTGCAGTCGTCTTTTTCTTCCCTTTATTTCTGAACTTTGCTAGTTTCAATTTTGGGTGAAGGATCCAGCAGCGATCCTCACTATGGCCTTATTTCTTACAATGAGTGCATGTAGGTTTTTCCTTCTTCACTATATTATTTTTATTCCCTTTGAACTTCTCTTTACCCTTGCCTTTGAATTTTTCTTCACTAGGTTTAAATGGTTTTACAAAATCAACATTTACATTCTTTCCTCTAGATTCAAGATGAGTTGCTTGCACACACACCTTGTCTAAACTAGTTGCATTAAACATAGGAATGGTATGTCATAAATAAATATGCTAACCACCTATATACTTAAGCAATCTCTCTTGAGTATCCAATGGTATTCCCAACAATAAATCGCTTTTTCGAAACTCCTGTGTATAACTTTGAACAATTTGTCCTTTTAACTGTCTAAAGTTCTGCCATGACATAATAGCTTGTTGCATGTAGGCTAGAGGATAAAATTCCTTTCATAAAGAAGATGTAAAATGAAGCCATGAAGAGAGAGTCTTACATAAAATTTTAAGATCTTGTTTTGTCATGATTTCCCACCGCACAAGGGTGGTTCCTCCCATCTTGAGACTAGAAAGATGGATCATAGTCTCCTCATCTATGATTTTTTGTATCCTGCAATACACTTCAATTTGTCTTATCCAATTATCTAACTTTTCCTCATTTAGTTCTCCATCATACGAAGGAAACTCAAACTTAACATCAAGCTTTAACAAAGGCATGATACACTTATGCTTATGTGTTTGTTTTTGTATGGTAGATGTTGTAGAATTTGAACTAGCATTTGAAGTAGAACTTGAAGAAGAAGGAGAAGATGGTGGTGAAGGTGGTGAAGGAGGAGGCTTTGAAGATTCTCCTTTCCCTTCACTTTTTCCCTTCGTGAATTTTTTTCCTAGAACAGGTTTCTTTCTCTCCAAGAAATCATCATATAACACTTTGACCATTTCTGACATGGATACAAATGCTTATTCGAACTTCTTGGTTAGTGGAGAAGTTTCTCCTTATGAAGCCATTATTTTCTTCCTCAAAACTTGGTCTATCTCAAAAATGAATTCAACCAATGGTTCTTCTCCTCTCCGAGTTTTGGATCTTGTGAGCATCCAATCCTGCACTGGTTAAACCTTCCAAAACAACCAAAAGCTTTGATACCAAAATACTTGATCTAAAAATGGAAGGAATTAATAACAAATGACATTAACAAGATGCTCATGAATGATTAAAGAGTTCATCCATCATAGACCATGCTACAGATAAGAGAATATAACAACAAAAAGAAAGAGAAATAGACAACAAGAACTTGTTAATAGAGTTCACCAATGTGTGGCTATGTCTCTGGGCCCGCTTCCAAGTGGAGGACCTCTTCATCGATCTTTAAATGCTCAAGTTCTCTTTACAATGGTTCTTGTTTTTACAAACAAGATTTTGATCTATTGTACAAGACCTCCTTGTGTATATGCACACATGCCTCAACAATCTCCTCTTAAAACATGACTAAATACCCCTCAAAACATGAGAAATGGGCCATTAACTCAAACTCCCCTTTACATTCCCTACATACAAAGTACCCTCTCAAGATTAATAAGCTTGGTTTATATAGTTTTTAGGCTCAGTTGGAGAAGCCCAACTTCCCACAAATATCTGGCCTCTTTTGGGATCAAATCCCCCTACAAATGGCCAAGATATCTAAAAAAACGCCCAATCTGGGCCAAAACTATACTAAAATAGGTACTCTATTACAAAAAAATAAAATTAGCCCCTCTGGCCTGGGCATGTGCACCTGATGTAGGGTCATATGGATTAATATGGCCAAGTTCCAACCCTCTAGGGGATGCGCGTTGGCCATTACCTCCACTATCTCTGGTCGCGTGTATATATGATATGGTCGAGGGTCTGATTGGTGCGCTCAACCACTGGTCACCGCCCCGAGTCGTATGTCATCAATTACCGCCGGTGGTTAAGCCCTATCGCGTGGCCCTTGTGCCCATAGCTTATCCATGTAGTGGAGCACCAAACCGTTGACATGTGGGTTGTATGGTAGCAATGTGATCGCGGGGTGGGGCTAGACCCCAACCCCCTTCCGCCTCCACCCATACCATAATCACACTTTAAATATTTTAATGTGGCATTGGTATAACAAGTTACACGATGGTCGGCGGGTAAATGGCCCACCCAAAGTGCTCCCCTTGCCAAAGGTCTCGAGGTTGAATATACTAGAGTCAAACAATTCCTTTTACATATACCAACGAATCATGGTGTTGTGGGGTATTCTACCCTACGGACTAATAAGCTAGGGCTCTAAGCTCATACGCAGATCATGACCCTCAAGACTTAACTTTTTAACCTTCTACCCGAATCTGAAACCCCCTTTGTTTCACATGCACACAAGAGAAGAATAAACCAACCTTTTTCGACGGCTGAAGTAGATCCTCCGTTGAGCTTCCTATCCTTTTGCTGCTGCTGCTCCTTCCACAAAGCTTCCTGCAATCAAGATGATACTATGCATGCATGATACTGATCTATTATAGGGTTAGAGATAAAACACAAATCACATAACATAGACAAGACTTATGTATTCGGGACGGGAAAAGTATCATTTTCATTAACTTCAATATAAACCAACTTACAAAGATTTCTGAGGCCGGTCACCGTTCCACGATCCTGATCCTGGGCTCTTCCTCTTCTTTTTTGTCCTCCAACTGCTGCTTCTT
>JZKD02S0032547.1:15761-26449 GCA_000966675.3 Picea glauca
CTAAACATACAATATTGCACTAAGCATTAATCACATAAACAATATAACAACCATAATGCACAAAGCAACCATAACACGGGATATACGTGGTTCACCCCAGTGTGGGGCTACATCCACCAACTCTTCTCTTCTTTATTATCTTATGTCAAGCTTCTTATAGGCACAGAGCATCAAAATCCTACTTCATAGTGAACAGGAGATATGCGCACACCTCACTAGATCCTCCTTCCCTGAGTTACAGCAAAAAGTTTCCTCACATAGTCTGTGCACAAAGCACTACAGATGACCACACACTAAGCATAAATCCTCTTACAATTACTTTCACTTAGCACAATACTTAGCACCTAGCATCAACTACACAAAAAATCTGGTCCTTCTTACATCACCTAGCTTTCTATTTATACATTACAAAAAGGGCCTAAACATGGGTAAACCCATGGGCCGACATATCCATACCCGTTACATAAACCCTAATCCCAAAAATGCCCTAAAAGGGGGACGAGATCCCTCGATCTCTGCTTTGACTTGCGCTCTGCCTTCGATCAGCTTGTCGAAGTCCCAAAACAGGTCAAACCTGACCAAGGATCTCCAAAACTTGGTCAAAGGCCAACAGGCCCCCAACACTCACCTATGACTCTTCCCAATTCACTCTGCTCTCGGTAATTCTGCCTCAAATGCCTCGAGCTTGAATCGAGCTGCTTCGACCTGTTGCTTCGCCAAGGCCTCCTGCTCGGTGAACTCTTGAATAATTGCCTAATTCACAGGTCCCTCTAAGAGTTGTTCTACCGAAGTGACTACTTGTTCCAGCTCTTCTCCTCAGCCTTCAATCTCCTCAAAAAGTAAGAAAGCTACATCCTAGACTGACTGGAGCTTCTGAGTTACTTCCATGACTCTACTTTGTATGGCATGGACATGTTGCTGAGTTGTGCATTATTTTGGGGATATTTTCATCCTCTCAACTGCTGACAGGAGTTTCAGTTATGCCTGTACTGTTGTTGCTTGCTGCTTTGCATCCTGGAGTTGTGACTCTAGTGTCTTCAGTTCAGGGTCCTCGGTAAGTCGCTCATAAGTCTACGCACTGCGACTGCTTAGTTGTTTACATTCCACGACTAATGCTTTGATCATTTCAACTGTGCTCCAGGCAGTTGCTTCTCTATGGTCTCGTACTTCCTGCAAAGTGCTTGGCACTGTTTGTAGCTCTAGTTCTCTGACTCTCTATTGAAGTTGTTGAATGACTTCAACAATCTTCGTCACTTGTTTCTCCACTCGATCTTCCTCTATTTTCTCTAAGCCTGTCACAGAGCGAAGTGATTTGTGGAATGCTTCTTTAAATCCAACCTGCTCCGCGAGAAGTTGTTCTTTCTCCTGCTGGATCTGCGCTTTATCCTCTTCGAACTTGGTTTGTAGGTCATCCTTATCCTTTTGTGCAACTCGGCATTGCTCTATCACTTCCTCTTGTGCTTTATTCAGGGTCATTGTGGTATGTTCTTTTTCTTCCTGTGCACAACGAAGGTGAGCTTCGATCGCATCATCTATTCTGCAGAGTTGGGCAGGCTCATCTTCCAACTCTGTTTCATCTAATGGCAGGGGCACAGTGGACACTGTGTGACTGGAGTGAAGGGATTTTTGTACACCTCTTAGCTTTGTCTCAATTCTATCATACATGGCTTCTTGTTTTTCTTCAATTCTTTTCAAAATATATTCTAAGGCGTCTAATACAACTGCGATAATGAAGTTGAAGTCGTCGACTATGAGAACAGTATACAGCTTTGGCTTACTAGCTTTGGACTTCTTCCATGATGTAGGTTTCATGGGGGAAACCTTTATTTTCTTAGATGGATCTGCATCATCAGGGGATTCTGTGGTAGTGTTACTTTGCCTTGCTTCTCCTTATCTTCTTCCCCTTCTTTCTCTTCTTTTTCCACTTCATCATCACCTCCTCCATTAGGTGAATCTGAGGCAATCTCTTATGATGTGTTGCTCAACTCCTATACCTCTTCTTGCTTCTTCTTTCTTCTATTGTTGGGTGCATCATATTCTTTGCAAGTAACCACCGGATTTCCAATGAGGTCTGGGTCGGACAGTTCTGCCTGGTCGACTGGTATAAGGAACTATGCGGGCCAGTCCTTAGTGATTTCTTCCAGGTCCTCCTCTGTGAGAATGTAGTAAGATTGAAGCTCTTCTTTAATTTCATCTGTGGGAGTAGTGATATAAATAAAATGCCTATCTGCGCGAAACTTCATAAGGGGCATGAACCTGTCCAAGGTGTTCGACGTCATACAAGGGAAAGACTCAATAGCCCTTTTCTATTGTAGGTAGTAGGTATGGAATACTGTGTTCGACTGTCATTGTTTCCCCATATTGCTCGAATACCAGAGCATGGTGAACTTCACAGTGAGAGGATCGAATGAATCAATGTCAGGGAAGGTCGCACCTTCCGGCATCTCCCAAGCAGTAAACGCGATGAGGATCAACAACCAGCTAAAATGGAACTCATATCCTTGATCCTGAGCTTTGCAGAAATCCAATTCTAACTAGTTGACTAAGTAACTATCCCAATTCATCTAGAGTCCTTCCACGCATTTTCCAGTGAGGTCAACGATAAACTCTATGACCTGCGTGGGTTTGTTCTTTCAGACTAGCTTACCAGCAATCAATTGGCAAGCAAGGCACAGTACACCATTCTAAATGGAGGCTACCTTGTAGCCTCGCATCCCCTTCTCTAAATCGTTGTAGGTGTCTTTAATCCTCTGTTTCAGGCCGCAGTCTGCATCCTTCCTTGGGTAAAAGTCTTGCGGGTCTGGTCCCTACATGATCAATTTGATGATCCTATGGATCACCGCCAGATTGACGGTGATACACCTGTCCAACCACAGATAACCACCATGGAAGCATGATAGCAGGAGCTTAACGCATGTATTAACCTGTTGGTGCCTTCCAAAGTGTGGTATCTTCATCACGTTCAATATAGTGGACCTCGCGATGTCCATAGTCGATGGTTGGGGGATGATCTTCGAATTCTTCCCCTTGGTATTGGTTAGATATTTGTGAGGTGCGAGCATGTCATAGCTCTTGTGGTCTCCCAGATTATAGTCATTGGTCTTCAAGGTCAGAATTCTCTCCAACTATGGTCTGACTGCTTGTATTCCCTTTGGGAGGTACGCAGTGGTGATTGTGTAGTCGAAGTCCCTCGGGACACTGTCACGACTCACCACACCAACCAGGGAAGGGATGTAGTCGGGCAGGATAGATGGGATTAACTTCGCATTCACCAAGTCATCTCGATGCTTGGTTATTTTTTCGGCTGCATCTCGGGATGGTATGGATCTACGAGTAGTCGATGGAGAGGCTTTCACTCCTCTCATCGATGAATCTTGAACTCTTGCGTACATTACCTTCTCAGCCATTAGATCGATTATAATTTCCACTACTAAATTTTCTACTGTGCTAATGTCGTCCGACATGCATGCTCGAGATAGGATATCTTAGGTTGATGAACAAAGACTCAATGCAACAGAATGGATTTCAAGGTCTAAATGATCACTGCGTGAGATCAACTAGTTCTCTGTGGGCTCGAAAAATCACAATTGGAAAAAGTGTTCTCAGTGTGACACTTGACGGGATAAATAGAAAACACCGTAACGGTTTCTTCCAATGAGTCAAAAGACTTAATCAATGCAATCCATCCATTATGGTACGGTCCTAACGGTCCAATGGTGAGATTTTGGTCCATAAATTCTCTTATAACCATTCAAGAGCGTCATTCTAACGGTCATAATGCCTCCAACGGTTATATTTATCCTCCATGGCGAAGTGGCATTCTGTGTTGTATTGATATTCCGGCGAAGTTCAAATTCTGGAAACCTTCCTTCTGTGAAGTTCTTTATGGAGCTTCTTGTAATTTTTCTAACTTTGCTTTCTTCTTGCTGAGATTCTAGCCTTTTTTCCTGTAATCTAAGTTATTGGGTTCCTCTTCCATTTTGATTCTTACCTTCTCTTAGCATAGTAACTTCGCACTGTTGACGTTCTTTCATAGGGTTCGAGTGTAATACTTCTTATCTTTCTAGAGTAGGTTCCCTACTCTCCTATATGGATAGGTTCTTCAAGTATGTCTGTGTTTTTCCAGCTTCGATAGCCAGATCCCTGGTCCTTAGAATCTTCGAATTAGTCTCTTGTTCTACTATCAAGTGTGTTATTCTCCTAGTCATGAAAAACTGTTAATTCTTGTTTTTTTTGTTCTAGGGCTTCCTCTTATTTTCTTCTTCCGATATGATCTTTCTCAATCCAGGTCCTTCCTAGAAAAATAGAAATTAGCTTTCCACTAAATAATCCTATTCCTCCCAATGAGGGAATCATAGCAAGTTTTACCAAAATTTCCCAAGTTCTTTCTGTCATTATATTCACCTGTGTTTCCTCATCCATAACACAGTCTATGTCGAAGTCTCCAATTCTTGCTTCTATGCATTCTTTTTCTTTTAAGATCTCTAATAAATTAGTGTCTCTTTGATCATTCAAGGTTTCTTTCATCTTTAGTAATACAATCTCTGATTCTTTCTGGGATTCTGCCATAATCTTAGTCTCTTGGCCTTTCTCATGGTTTTCTTGTCTCATATTCATCTTTTCAACTTTATCAATCATTCTAGGGCAATCCAACACTTCATGGTCCATAGATTTACAACAAAGACAACTAGGTCTTCTATCAAGGCATTCCTTAGCAAGATGTCCCGGTCTTCTACAACTGTAACAAAGGGTTAATCATCTCTTTCTCTTAAATGATCCCCAACTTTTCCTGTACTGCACACTGGGGTCACAGTAACTAACCTGCAAAAAATTCTTTCTAGGATCCTGCATCCATTTGTCAGTCCAAACATTCTTTCTATGTATAGGAATAATATATCTCTCACTATTTCTATCAGATCTACTCATATCAAATCTTCTTTCTTCTATTTGTAACCTAGTTTTCAGGCTCGGACAAAATTTATCAAACATACCTAGATCCATACTTTCAAAATAAAAAATTTCACTTACCTTACCTTTCTCAAAGCACAAAGCTTCAAGATATTACCTCTTTTCTTCAGATCGGACTTGTCTTCTTAGCACAGATCTTCACAAGTCAAGTATAATACTTCACACTAAAGCAACAGATCTACACACAGAGCTTTCTTTATTTTCCTCAGTTCCCAACAATTATAGTTTCGGGTCCCAACAGCAGAACCATTTGTTGGCATAGGGGAAGACCTGAGGTTCATCACTCAACAACGCACCAACAAAACCCTAACTATCGGCCCTTTTGGCAACACCTAGAAAGCAGATGAAGTCTCACCCGAGGTAGAGGCAGGGGTGGTTGCAGGACTCCAGTGCCTGCAAGCTTAGCTAAGACATAGATCTGTGATCACAATACTCTAACAAAGCACTAGTTAACATTCATTAGTATCCAACCAGTATTTACTTCGTAGATAAAACCTAATTACAAAGCAACGCAATATTCAACCAGATCTAACATAACGAAGCACTTAGCATGAGGAAATAGATCAGATCTAGCATCTTATTCACATCATTAGGAACTAAGCTATCATATTCATCTAAGCATACAATATTTCACTAAGCATTAATCACATAAACAATATAACAACCATAATGCACAAAGCAACCATAACACAGGATATACGTGGTTCACCCCAATGTGGGGCTACGTCCACCAACTCTTCTCTTCTTTATTATCTTACGTCAAGCTTCTTACATGCACAGAGCATCAAAATCCTACTTTGTAGTGGATAGGAGATCTGTGCACACCTCGCCAGATCCTCCTTCCCCGAGTTACAGCACAAAATTTCCTCACACAGTCTGTGCACAAATCACTATAGATGACCATACACTAAGCACAAAGCCTCTTACAATTACTTGCACTTAGCACAATATTTAGCACCTAGCATCAACCACACAAAACATTTGGTCCTTCTTACATCGCCTAGCTTTCTATTTATACATTAAAAAGAAGGCCTAAACATGGGTAAACCCATGGGCTGACATCCCCATAACCATTACATAAACCCTAATCCCAAAAATGTCCTAAAAAGGGATCGATATCCCACAATATCCGCTTCGACTTGTCCTCTGCCTTCAATCAGCCTGTCAAAGTCCCAAAATAGGTCAAACCTGACCAAGGATCTCCAAAACTTGGTCAAGGGCCAACATATATGTATAGAGTATGTAATTTATTTTATACAAAATCATTTTAGATTGTGTAATTTTAGAAAAACTAAATCAAAATTCAAAATATTATATAATATATTTATATGATATATGCAACTTTTTCAAGTAACATCATTTTTAAGTGTCTAGTCATTTTGCTTTACTCGATTTTGCCTATCTTTGCCTACGTGTACGATGCGACTTAACTTTTAATTGCAACTTGCAAGAAAACTACATCGTTGTCACTGGGTGGTTTTCAATCTTTGTTATATTTAATAAAATCTCCATATTCAATTCATTTAATTGTTTTTATTGTTATTTTAGCAATGTATTTGATATTTGTATATCATTTTCATTTTTTTTTTCAATTTTGAACTTAATAAATATTCATAGGAAAAAAATGAAACATAAAATATGCAAGAATTGGAGATAAAACTTTCTGGAAACATAATCCCCGGAATCTTACTAAGAAATTTAAATACATAAAGTCTTTCTAGTAAAAGTAACAATACACCAAAAAATACATAACTTAAAACTTAAACAACTCACAAACACACAATATAATCTATACTTGCAGTCATGGGCCTCCAATGATCCAACACTCCCTCCTAAGCCATGTGTACCTCCAGGCCCACCACACCTACATGATCGCCCCTCAACCCAAGTGATCTCATGTCAAGTACAAGATTACATGAAAGCAATCAAGTATCCCCATGCCATGTAGGGCTCAACACCCTCCTCCAAAATTCCCAACACCCCTCCTCCAAGGTGAGTTGTTCTCCTAAGAAAACAATCAACCTCTACATATGTGCATCATGAAGAATGTCATCATGACATCTAGGTCTCCAACACTCCAAGGAAGTATGCTACATAAGCATCAAGTCAAGGCATGGGAATCCATGATCAAGCTATCTCGAATGCATATCTCCATCATGGTATAACCAAAGGTAATCAACATACCATGCACCCCACATCACATGAAGCACCCCCAAGTAGGGTGTAAACAACTTTCGAAGTAACTCTGAAAGCTAACAAATATTATTCCCAGAAATTTCCCACTAAACAAAGGATTCAATCCCCCTGGAAAAATGTTCATTGTTGCCACCAAAAATAGAGAAAATGTTTGTAAAACAGAGAAGACGTTTATTGTGACAAAGGAAATGGATTATGCTTCAAAAATCAATTTGCATGGGAGTAAAATGATTATTGAAAGAGAGGAAGATGATTTTCTTCCACTACCCTTTGCCCATCGAGCCATCATTATGAAGACAAAATTTTGCAGCAATGGAATAGTTTTTGGGAATCAGTCTACCATGCCATTCAAATTCCAACAACAAAGATATGATTCCCCTGACAAAAATTTTCCTTTTATGGGGTGAAACGTTGCACTTCCAAAGTAAGATGCAACATCTACATGTAGAGATTCGTTTCCCCCCAAAAAATGCTCCTTTAGATGAAATGATGGTGATTCACCCAACAAAAGCAGAGATAACCTTTTGCATTTGTGACGTCAATTTTCGTTTAGTAGGGAATCATTTTGGCATCCTAACAAAGGTCTCCCACGCAGAAACATTAACTCATGTAGGTTGGAAAATTGAATATGCAGGATTCCCATGCCATGAGGTCGGGCTTTTCGATGTTGCAAGCAAGGGACTATTCACAACTCTAAAACCTCTTCCAAAAATGTTTGAGGACAAAAAATATATTAGCCTCAACAGTCAGAACCTTGTATCAATGGAATTGCAATTCTATGGATCCAAATTCAGATCAACAGGCCTACCATGTTGCAAAATGGGTTGTCGTCAATCCCTTTGTTTCATTTGATGCCACCCTGCATCCTAGTTCAGAAAACCTTACAATCCTATTGAACACTCCATAACATCGGTGATCATGAATTTCAAAATGCAACAGACAAAACAAATACAATAGAAGGTAGAAGAGAATATATCCATTGTTCACACAATTCAAACTTCGATCATTATACCCTCCAAAACCATCCCTTCACCCGAACCTTCCATAACTCTAAAATTACAAATCACATCATATAATAATAAGTATCAGGGAACAACGAAAATGGAACAAATGAAATCTAGGTAGAATGGTAAATAGAATTGAACATACTCTAACCACCTCTTCTAATTCTAGATTCAAACACGTGACATTTACTTTGAGTTGTTCAAACTCATTTTGACTAAACCTTGCAAATTCACTCTAAGAATATATTTCCAATGTAGATATTTAACGACACCTTGCTCATTCATCATCATAGACCATGCCCAATACATTACCCCAACTATTCGAAAGAACCCCAACACTAGCTTGTAAAAATTTCTACCAAGGATATTCAACAAATTCATGCACATTTTCACGTTTAACAGTTGGGCCTAAACATCCACATCTTCATTACCAACATAGGGTTATGGATGAAAGTTAAATGTAGACATCTTAATGGACAAATGTATTAACTGCCCATATTGAATTGGTAATCTGCTCAAACTTTTCCCAAATTTATCGAAAAAAAAAGACTTAATGGACACCAAGACTACACATGCAGTATCAGAACACATCTCTCCACACACAGTCTCGGAACATGTCTCTCATCCCCAATTATCCATCTATACTTTCTTTATTTAGGTCTGACCATTTCCATTCCATGTGAGGAAAAAAAGACTTGTAGATATGCCAAAAATCCTTGTATATGTCGATGTGAGGGAGCATGCCTCCTTGTTTATGCGGTATGGTTGCATAGTTTTTGTTGCATATTGGGTTGTTCTCTCTTTAGTTTGCAAAAGTTGTCATTAACAATACATTTAGAGGAGTCAGGAAGGAGGACAAATTATGCGGCCTGGAATGGATATTGGAATTGAACCAACAGAAAATAAGGGAGGGATGAGTTTGTTGCTACAGTAGCAACAAGAAAAATCATCGAAGAGGGAATCATAGGGTCCACATCATGTGTTGCTCAATATCTGGAGGGACTCTCGCAAGATCTGGAAGCGGTGTAGGTGCCTGCCATGCCATACAGGCCATCAGTGATTATATATGTGCGCTCCCCTGAGATCATACACAATGAATATGGGGAGTTTGTGACGCTCATCCAACACCTCACTAGTTGTGTTATCGCCCATGGGGATTCTAGTATACCCTTCTATTACTCCTCTACTTCTTCTTCCATTCAATGTCAAAGTTATCATGCGCTTCATTATTGGGATACCTTCATACCTTCAGTCTTCCCTTTTGACAACCCAATTGAAGGGTTCACGATGACTCTATTTTTGTTGCATCTTGCTCCTTAGTACTCAGAAACACAACAGGCCGCTCAACCCCAATTATAGGGTCTCTAATCCTGCAACACCCCGGTCATCACCTCTTTTTCGGATGCTCCTAATCAACGTAACGGAGCTCCCCATCATCCTCTTCTTCCACCAAATGCTTCCTCTTTGCATTTGACCACCAATCGATACAGAGCTTCTTACTCTAATATTTCTTACAGTGGCATCATAGGCGCGAGCAAATTCCTCTGCCCAATTAACTGTACCAGGCCAAACCCTGGTGCCATGGATTCCGATGACTTGCAGGGGGCGGTGTTATCTTCGTGGTTGTCATTGCAACAACTCCATCTTGTAATGGTTGTCGCGGCCCTGATCCACCATATCCAAAAATCCCCTCCACTGCTACAGGGCACTACGGGTGCCTTCCCAGATCTAGGAGAAGAGGCTGGGGAACAACATGAAACAAGAAGAAAATGCTAGTTAAGCAGGTAATATTAAGAAATAAGATCAAATTCGGTCACCGTGTGGATTCATTGAAAAGACACGTGGATAAAGACAAGCTAGGATGACAACCACGAATGACGACCACGTGTTCGTGTTTGATTAATCTTGGGCAGACAATGAAAACTTGAAAAAAACCTCCCCTTAAAAGAATGCCTTCAGCGTAATAATAAATTAATGGTTGAGGGGGAAAAACTTGAATGGTTGGGAGGTAAGTCATGCACCCTCTTCTTCCAAATTCAAATATTTTGATGAGACATTTTTCCCATTGTGAAAAGGTTAGAAGGGTAGATGGCCCCTAGGAGTAGGACACCCCCATGAATCCCCTCCACCCAGCAGATGTGTCTCTTGACATCTCAACCCTTTCTAAGTCTTAAGTTATTGGTATATCTGGCTAGAGGACTATTGAATATACTCTTGAGTTACAGTGGAAATGAGTCAGTTTGATCCTCGGCCTAGCCCAAGCCACTCTAATGAGTCACCTATTTCCCATGATTAAAAAAAAATGAACATTTCATTGTTGTCTTGATGAAAAATAGTTCTAGATCCTATTTTTTTTCCTTTCTTCTTTTTAGCCTCTTTCCACACCCTTGAAGAAGGTTTCGCAGTGACTAAAGGTAAATAAAAAAATTAGAAGGTTTGGATTAGAAGGAGAAAACAAATGTCCAATATTCGAAAGTTGTGTCAATTCCATATCAAAAATAGAATTTTCATATTCATTTA
>JZKD02S0032558.1:16133-26449 GCA_000966675.3 Picea glauca
TAGACTGCTTCAAAAGGAGTCATGCGAGTAGTTGTATGGTAATATGTGTTGTACAACCATTCAACTAGGGGTAACCACTCAACCCACTGATTTTGTCTATCGGATGCAAAACACCGCAAATATGTTTCCAAACACTTTTTTACAGCTTCAGTTTGGCCATCAACCTGGGATGATAGGTAGTGCTGAGATGCAATTGGGTTTCCTGGAGCCTGAACAATTATTGCCAAAAATTGCGGGTGAAAGTTGGATCTCTAATAGAGACAATAGAATAAGGCATGCCATGAAGTTTGAAGATATTATACATGAAAATTTGAGCCACTGTGGATGCAATGAATGGATGTTGAAGAGCATATAAATGAGCATATTTGGAAAGACAGTCAATTACCAGCATGATGACTGACTTATTGCCCAATTTAGGTAACCCAACAATGAAATCCACAGAAATATCCCTCCAAATAGCAGGGGGAATTGAAAGCGGTTGGAGTGTGCCTGGGGCTTTGACTATTTTTCCCTTGTTGCATTAAAAGACACATTCAACCACAAAGGTGTGAACTTCATGTTTCATACCCTCCCCAAAAAAAAGAACATTTGACCCATTCATAGGTTTTGGTAAACCCTAAATGCCCAGTTGTGGGTGAAGCGTGAAGCTTAGAAAGCATCGAGAATTTAAGTTGACATTGTTTGCTTAAATACAGACGACCTTCGAAGTGAAGCTCTTCATTGTGCCAAGCATACCCTACAGAAGCTAGAGAATGGTGATGCAATTGTTGGATCAAGCAAGAAAGTTTGGGTTCTTGCAGCCATTCCTGGAGAAAAGCTTGGAGCCAATATGGTACAATGAAGGAGAGCAAAAAGAGGGACCCTTCTTCTTCACACTTCCTGGAAAGAGCGTCAGCAACCACATTTTCTTTTCCCTTTTGTAAATGATATCATAATCATATCCAAATAACTTGGTCGTCCATTTTTGTTGCTTCGGGGATGAAATTTGTTGTTCCAGAAAACTTGAGGCTCTGATGATCAGTTTTAATTTGGAAGTGTTTTCCCAATAGAGAAGGATGTCAGAAATCCACGACATGTAGAATGGCCAACATTTCCTTTTCATAGTTTGATTAGCCTAAATGTCTCTCTGAAATTTGTTTGTTAATGAAGGCTAAAGGTCGACCATCTTGCATGAGAACTGGCATGATTCCTTTCCCTAAAGCATCGCATTCCAAGACAAAAGTCTTTGTGAATTCGGGAAGGGATAGGGAAAGAGTTGTGTACATAGCCTCTTTCAAGGCGTGGAATGATTGATCAACTATTGGAGTCCAAGTTAAAGCATTCTTTTTAAGGAGATCAGTGAGAGGTGTTGTAATTTTTCCATAATTTTGAACAAACTTGCTATAATAGCCCGTTAAACCTAAAAAACCACGCAAGATCTTAAGAGTTTTAGAGCGAGGCCAATCCTACATAGCTTCAATTTTCTTAGGATCCACTCATACAACATCCTTGCCAACAATATGACCCAAGTACTCCACTTTCGAGGCTCGAAAGGCACATTTAGATTGTTTGAGGAAACATTGGTGTTGAGAGAGTAGATGGAAAACTTGATCCACATGGGCGAGATGGGTTGTTCAAGTTTACTATAGATGAGAATATCATCAAAGAAAACAAAGACAAAAGGACATCGAAAAGGACAAAAGACATGATTCATGAGGCTTTGGAAAGTGGAGGAAGAATTACACAGGCCAAAGGGCATTACCAAGAACCTCATGAGTTTGAAATGCAGTGTTGGAAACGTCTTCTTTTTTCATACATATCTGGTGATAGCCAGAACGGAGATCAAGTTTAGTAAAGTACTGAGTACCGCTCAATTCATCCAATAGATCATCAATGATAGGAATGGGGAATTTGTCTTTAATGGTGAGTTCGTTGAAGTCTCGAAAGTCTTAACACATGCGCCAAGTGCCTTCTTTCTTGAGGACCATAACCACAAGAGAATAATAGGGGTTGGTACTAGGATGGATAACACCTGTGTCAAGCAATTCTTGAACAATTTTCTCGATTTCATTCTTCTTGCTAAAGGGATGACGATAAGGGAGAACATTGGGAGGAATATTGGCCAGGACGAGAGGAATGGAATGATCATGAACACCACAGGAAGGGGGAAGTCCATGGGGAGTGGAAAAAACAACTTAGTGTTTAGAGAGGATAGATTGGAGGTCAAGGTGCACAGAGGGTGTCTCAACTGCTTGAATGGAATGGAGTTGGGAAATAATGCCCGAATGACCTTTCTTGAGGAGCTTTTTCATTTGATGGGAACTGATGATCTTAGGGGAGCCTGTTGTGATGCCTTGGAACTTATATTGTTGTCCCTCCTATTGGAATTGCATGGTTAATTCCTTACAATCCATGAGGATGGGACCAAGAGTGAATAACCATTCAGTACTGAGCACAATGTCACAACCGCCCATGTCGATAGCAAAAATATGATATTTCAGGTGGTACTAACCAATTTGTAGACGCACATTTTCACTACGCCCACCACATTTCATGGAACCGTCATTGGCAATCATGATTTGAAAATTGTTGACAGAACGAATATAGCAATTGATTTCCTGGGCAATGCGGCAGTGAATAAAATTATGGGTGTTTCCACTGTCAACAAGGATTATGACTTTCCTATGCTTAATGTAGCCAATTAGTTTGAGGGTTTGGGGAGTAGAGAAGCCAGTGAGCGCATGCAGCGAAATAAATGGTTCAACTTCTAGTGGGTCAGCGAGCAGAGTGGTATCATCTGTTGGGGGTAGATCTTCCATAGGGGAGACTCCGGCCTCCTTGTCAACAACATCCTCAAAAATGGCCATAAAAACCTTCTATTCCTTACACTTGTGCCCGAGAAAATATTTGTTATCACAATTATAGCAAAGACACTTGAGTTGGCATTCAACCATTTCTACCCAAGCTAATTTTTGGATCCTCACAGGGGTGGCATGAGGGGTAGGATTGGTAGGTCGAGGGTGAGGAAGAAAAGAGGATTTTTGGTTATGGAAAAAAACAACCTATTGTGCTTATTTGGTGCATTTAGTAGCTTCCAACCAAGTCTAGGGGCGAGCCATGATGACCTGGGCTCAGATTTCATCATTTAGGCCACTGATAAAACATTCCTTGAAGAAGGCATCTGTCATGCCCTCTATTCTGAAAGCCAAGTGCTCAAAGGTGGTTATAAAGTCTTCCACAGTGCCAAATTGTTTCAACTTGGTCAAATGGCCTAAATAGTGGGGGTCAGTGTCAAAGCATTCATAAGGCTCTACAACAAACTGGGTCTAAGCAACATACCCTGGCGTGCATTTTTACGCCATTTCCACCATTGCCAGCATTTAGGATCCAGATAGAGAACATCATTACGAAGTTTGGCCAACTCATCAGTAATGCCATGCAAAGAAAAATAATGCTCCATTTGGATGACCCAGCCCATGGGATCAAAGCCATCAAATTTATTGACCTCAACTCAGGGAAGACGGGGGCCACGATGAAAGTGGTTGGAATGAAAGGCCATAGTATGCGAGGAGTCAACACCATCTACTTGGGAGGGTTGTTCAGGGAAGGGGGGTCCTGGGACCGGTTCAACAATTGGTGGAGAGCGGTATTGAGAGTGTCAAGTTTGCCCTCTAATTGGTCAAATTGGCTATCAACTTTGGACATGGACATGGCCCCCGAAACTATAAAACTAGGCCTTGTTTTGTCTGATTTCGGCTTGCAAGTCTTGGGTGCACATGTGAAAGTGGGGAGTGGGTCCACGAAAAAAAAAGTAGATAGGTGATATATATCACTGCGCTCAAGGCGACAAAGGAAACCCAATGGGATAGGTGTCAAATAAGGGTGCTGGGAAGGGGATCAGGTTCATGGGAAAAAAAGGCTTAAAAATGATAAGTATCACGGTGATCAGGGCAAAGAGAGGAATCTAATGGGATAGGTCTCGAACAAGGGTGCTGGCAAGACCAATATACTCCAGAGTTAATACTATGTCCTAAAGAATATTGCATTAACTAGGAGCCCACACTATTAACATGAAAAATTATGTACGAATTTCGCAACCAGAATGCAGGAGGCAGGGTTGCGCGACAATAGATTGCGTTGTTCTTTTTTTGTTCTATTTCTTTCCCAAGGGTTAGGGTTTTCAAGGTTCCTATAGACAAGGGTTTTCCCTGTGCTATAAATCTCTGATATATGTGTGAAATCGAATAGTAGTACTCGGCCCAATATCTTAGGGCACCAACTAAGGAGACTTGACCATACCCTTAGCCGTACTACCCGATTACCTAAGTACTAGTGAGTGTCTTCCTAAATGTTGTTCTTGGTGTCACTATAGCAATCAAGCAGACAATCCACTAATCTAAAACTGATTTATGTGCT
This sequence comes from Picea glauca, assembly GCA_000966675.3. Lineage (NCBI taxonomy): Eukaryota > Viridiplantae > Streptophyta > Pinopsida > Pinales > Pinaceae > Picea > Picea glauca. The sequence goes on from JZKD02S0032558.1 coordinate 20,529, forward strand.
TTAAAGACAATTTTACCCCATAAAAATTATTATAAATGCATTCAAGAAAACATTAATAAACAAGTTTTAATTTTACAACTATTTCAACTTAATATTATTTTATCCCACTTAATATTTGCAATAATTTAACTAAATAAAAATGTTAAGAATAGATTGCTAAATCATTTACATGTTTATTGAAGAGGAATATAAACATATTAAATGTTTTTGAATATATTCTAAAAATAAAACTAAATATCTTCAATCAATACATAAATAAATAAATAACTCTATATATAAAAAGTAATTGAAATGAAAAATATTAATTCTCCCCACTATGATTATGATGTTCATATTTTAGGGCTCTGTTTTATATTTAGTTATTCAAACTTTAATTATATTTAGTTATTCAAACTTTAATTATTGTTTGGGACTTTGAGTGCTACACACCTTTGCTCTTTATTTAAAAGAACTGAATCGAAAATAAGTGCGTATTTCCAAACATTATTAGGAAATATTATATGAGAAGGGTCTAAACACGATGAATCCCATTGGAGGTTCCTTCAACGTCATTGGGCTAATAGTTAAGCACAATGGGTAATTGAAAAAACAAGGAATGCTAATTAAAAAAAACAGACCGTTAACGCCAGTTTTCACATTGTATTACTTTTTCCCAACTATGATAAAAAATAAAAATAAAAAACACTATTTTTATTTATTTTTATCCCCAGAAGTATATTTTCTTGTCTAACTATACTAACAAACAAATTTTCAAGATTATTGATATTAAAATTTAAGTAAGATGAAGGCAATTATTGTGTAAGGTATATTTTTCAGGTCAGCAAAACCATTATGGATGAATTGCAGATTGGTTAGGAGGAGTTTTCAATTAAAAAGAAAAATGTAAAGAATGAACGATTATATTAGTGGCAGTTTAAATAATTTAAGTTTTTTTATTTTTTTGGTAATTATTATTGGAATCTGGCAATATTATTGTTGAAAAAATTTCAATTTTACAGTGTTCAAATAATATTTCTGAATGTATAAATAGATATTCTCAAAAACTTTAGGATGACTAGAATATGTATGCTGAACCACTGAAATCTACCATTTCAACTATTTTTCTAAATTTCTGATATGTTTTTAAACAAAAACAATACCCCGAAAAAAGTAAAAACCTAAAGCATTTATACTACATCGGATACAGCCCTTGGGAATTCCCTTTAAAAAAAAATAAAAAAAATTACATTTTCAAGCTTTAACAAACTTTATTCTCACAGAAAGAGTAACCAGTTATATGATTTACCTCGATGTAACTACAAATGAAAAATGGGCCATTTCTAACAGACCAGGCTTTAAAGTAACAACATCACATGATCAGCAACAATAGTTGCCACACTGAATGAAAACTAACAGATTCGAACTCGGATGAATGCTACTATTAAGAAAGGACATTTTCTGGAAATAGCTCCACAATTAGCAAAAAACTGTGACTCTTATTCTGCCCACCTGCAAAGAGAGTTATAAGCACCTTGACATAGCCATTTAACTTCTCAAAAACGTATAATGACGTATTTAGACATTGCAACAGAAAACAAAAAAGCACCTAACAAGGTTTAATTTTCACAAGGTTTAATTTTCAAAGGCAGACATTGTTTATTTATTTATAGTTTTTAACTTTTTAACACACAGAACAAAAAGGTCAAATGCCCTCGGATGTATCAGGAATCTTGTCTATAACCACATTAAGTCCATCTTGATCGCCTTGACTTCCACCTTAAGTCCACTGTATGCTCTCAGAAAGCTTTGGGCGTGCCTTCAATCTCTTCCACCTTATGAGCAGTAGATACGACACAAGACTTGACCTCAACCATAACAACCCAACATACACCAATAAGACAGGCAGAAGAAGGATCCTCCTGACATATAGAACACCGGACTTGATCCTTATTGGCAAACAACACCTGACTTGATCTCAACATTAAAATTTGGCAGTGCCCCCCAAGGAAACCCTGGTCCTTTGACCTCAACTATAAGTTACTTAAGAAGCACACTGCTCTCTGCCCACCTCAGCCATGTCAGCTCCCAACATGGTATTATTCACACCACTTGATCTCAACATTAAAATTTGACAGTGCCCCCCAAGGCAACCCTGGTCCTTTGACCTCAACTATAAGTTTACTTAAGAAGCACACTGCTCTCTCCCCACCTCAGCCATGTCAGCTCCCAACATGGTATTATTCACACTATGGTATTATTCTCCTCACCTTGATACCATCTTAAATTGAAGTGAAACCCTCGTTTACTCTATAGTTAGCAACTGTGTTATAGATTCTCCTAGGGAGAAAACAATCTGCCTCAAATCCAGAGCCTGTCATCCTTACCTTTGTTAATAAATCCATTACAGGGCAATCCTTTGGTACAGCCTCCCCCATTAAGCATGGATATCGAAATATTTGAATTACCAATAACCAGTCTTTAGACCTCCTTGAGATTTGATGATATTTGGTCCTTAATTAGAACTGACAATTCAACCTGAAGAATTATCTTGATCCTAACGCTGCAGCAAAAGAAAGAACAAGTGCTCAATACAGTCTACCACAGCACCTCCTGCCTCTGAAGAGCCAGGGTTTCCTTTGGGAGGCCCTGTCAAGTCTTAAAAATTCAAGATCAAGGCTAGAGAAATATCTGGGGATAATTGTATGCCCCTCGTGGTCTGTGAAACTGCCTTTCACAGAGAATGGCAGACATTGTTTATTAGTCTTCATTGTACTAGTGCTAGTAAAAGGGCATTCAAAACAAACGCATGCCCTGAGGAAACGGCATTTTTCTACGCCAACCATAATCCTAAAAGAACTGTCTATGACAACAAAAGTTTACTATACTACCAGAGATAAACTTAAACAACCCTCAATTAACACACAATTCCTTATTATTCAGCAACAGAAAGGATTGTGAAAACAAGCACACAAGTCATTATCAGATTACATGTAAAAAACAGATACAATATTTTTCAATTTGATTTTGGTTTTTAGCTGACAAAGCTCAGGGTTCGATTCAGCTCATAATAGTTCCAGTGAACCAGGCCACTCTCCAAATCACTGCCCCTAAGGGAGGGTGAACCGTATATACTTCTTATATAGTATGGAGAAGCGGTACCATCAAAGGTCTTTAGAGTCTTATACATGTACTGGCCTTTACCAACAGCAACTTTTAATGGGTTGAATTAACACAGACTCATGTGTAACCTCAACTCCAGATCCATCGGTGGAGGGATATAAACCTCAACTCCGTATTGGAGTGATATATATACCGATTAATATGTAGCATATGCCCAAACTCAGTGGATCATCACCACCTCAGCTGTCTAATGAACCTAACTGCAGTTGATTAAATAATATACTAACCTTTGACTCATCTAAATTCACTCAATTCACTANTTTTTTGGTAATTATTATTGGAATCTGGCAATACGATTGTTGAAAAAAATCTTAATTTTACAGTGTTCAAATAATATTTCTGAATGTATAAATAGATATCCTCAAAAATTTTAGGATAACCAGAATATGTATGCTGAACCACTGAAATCTACCATTTCAACTATTTTTCTAAATTTCTGATACGTTTTTAAACAAAAACAATACCCTGAAAAAAAGAAAAAACCTAAAGCATTTATACTACATCATTATATTATCCTATTAAGGGATACAGCCCTTGGGAAGTCCCTTAAAAAAAAATAAGAAAGATTACATTCTCAAGTTTTAACAAACTTTATTCTCACAGAAAGAGTAACCAGTTATATGATTTACCTCGATGTAACTACAAATGAAAAATGGGCCATTTCTAACAGACCAAGCTTTAAAGTAACAACATCACATGATCAGCAACAATAGTTGCCACACTGAATGAAAACTAACAGATTCGAACTCGGATGAATGCTACTATTAAGAAAGGACATTTTCTGGAAATAGCTCCACAATTAGCAAAAAACTGTGACTCTTATTCTGCCCACCTGCAAAGAGAGTTATAAGCACCTTGACATAGCCATTTAACTTCTCAAAAACGTATAATGACGTATTTAGACATTGCAACAGAAAACAAAAAAGCACCTAACAAGGTTTAATTTTCACAAGGTTTAATTTTCAAAGGCAGACATTGTTTATTTATTTATAGTTTTTAACTTTTTAACACACAGAACAAAAAGGTCAAATGCCCTCGGATGTATCAGGAATCTTGTCTATAACCACATTAAGTCCATCTTGATCGCCTTGACTTCCACCTTAAGTCCACTGTATGCTCTCAGAAAGCTTTGGGCGTGCCTTCAATCTCTTCCACCTTATGAGCAGTAGATACGACACAAGACTTGACCTCAACCATAACAACCCAACATACACCAATAAGACAGGCAGAAGAAGGATCCTCCTGACATATAGAACACCGGACTTGATCCTTATTGGCAAACAACACCTGACTTGATCTCAACATTAAAATTTGGCAGTGCCCCCCAAGGAAACCCTGGTCCTTTGACCTCAACTATAAGTTACTTAAGAAGCACACTGCTCTCTGCCCACCTCAGCCATGTCAGCTCCCAACATGGTATTATTCACACCACTTGATCTCAACATTAAAATTTGACAGTGCCCCCCAAGGCAACCCTGGTCCTTTGACCTCAACTATAAGTTTACTTAAGAAGCACACTGCTCTCTCCCCACCTCAGCCATGTCAGCTCCCAACATGGTATTATTCACACTATGGTATTATTCTCCTCACCTTGATACCATCTTAAATTGAAGTGAAACCCTCGTTTACTCTATAGTTAGCAACTGTGTTATAGATTCTCCTAGGGAGAAAACAATCTGCCTCAAATCCAGAGCCTGTCATCCTTACCTTTGTTAATAAATCCATTACAGGGCAATCCTTTGGTACAGCCTCCCCCATTAAGCATGGATATCGAAATATTTGAATTACCAATAACCAGTCTTTAGACCTCCTTGAGATTTGATGATATTTGGTCCTTAATTAGAACTGACAATTCAACCTGAAGAATTATCTTGATCCTAACGCTGCAGCAAAAGAAAGAACAAGTGCTCAATACAGTCTACCACAGCACCTCCTGCCTCTGAAGAGCCAGGGTTTCCTTTGGGAGGCCCTGTCAAGTCTTAAAAATTCAAGATCAAGGCTAGAGAAATATCTGGGGATAATTGTATGCCCCTCGTGGTCTGTGAAACTGCCTTTCACAGAGAATGGCAGACATTGTTTATTAGTCTTCATTGTACTAGTGCTAGTAAAAGGGCATTCAAAACAAACGCATGCCCTGAGGAAACGGCATTTTTCTACGCCAACCATAATCCTAAAAGAACTGTCTATGACAACAAAAGTTTACTATACTACCAGAGATAAACTTAAACAACCCTCAATTAACACACAATTCCTTATTATTCAGCAACAGAAAGGATTGTGAAAACAAGCACACAAGTCATTATCAGATTACATGTAAAAAACAGATACAATATTTTTCAATTTGATTTTGGTTTTTAGCTGACAAAGCTCAGGGTTCGATTCAGCTCATAATAGTTCCAGTGAACCAGGCCACTCTCCAAATCACTGCCCCTAAGGGAGGGTGAACCGTATATACTTCTTATATAGTATGGAGAAGCGGTACCATCAAAGGTCTTTAGAGTCTTATACATGTACTGGCCTTTACCAACAGCAACTTTTAATGGGTTGAATTAACACAGACTCATGTGTAACCTCAACTCCAGATCCATCGGTGGAGGGATATAAACCTCAACTCCGTATTGGAGTGATATATATACCGATTAATATGTAGCATATGCCCAAACTCAGTGGATCATCACCACCTCAGCTGTCTAATGAACCTAACTGCAGTTGATTAAATAATATACTAACCTTTGACTCATCTAAATTCACTCAATTCACTA
>JZKD02S0032602.1:0-12384 GCA_000966675.3 Picea glauca
TTTGTTTGGTTTCCATTTTGGTATAGTAAATGGGGCACTTGAATATATTTCTAGAGAACTGTGATTTGACTATATCCTTCAGAAGAACACCACTATTTGAGCTTACACTTGGTGCTAGCATTCTCCATTTGGTTTGACTATGTTAAAGCTCGTGGACTGGGGCTTGGATCTGGGTATACAGTTACAATGGTGGTCGGTCTACTTCTCGACGTTACGGGTGAAATTATTACATCAGGAGGCATGGGATAAAATAAAAAAAACTATCTATTGCTCTAACCATCTTTCTGATAGCATAAATTTCATTAGAACAATAGCATGAATTTCATTGAACTACAACAAAGGCCCAGCTTAATGCAACAAGGATTTTCTATATCTTGTATCCAGACGATGAATCTACAGAAGTAGTTCTTCGTTTGAAGCAACAGTATACATTATACTAATCAAAATATAATCCCATGTTTCTAAGAAAATTTTGGGCATAGTTTAAATTGGGAAGAGTTTCCAAAAAAGGTCGCAATTCAGGGGAATAACACACATCCAAATTATATGTACCTGAGATGATGTGGATCACATCCAAATTATACGTACCTGAGATGATGTGGATCTTGCTTGATGTGGAAGATATGCCTGGGGAGATGAACAATGGCATACACAAATCCTATACTAAATGGGAAAAAGGAAACATGGGGGAATATATTGGAAATAGGATAATAACTATTTTGTATCATTAATGTTTAGATAATGAGGATAGAAGTTTATGGTTTTGGTTAAATCTCAATTAAGAATCAACCAAAATATCTATATTTAGAAGAGATGAAGATGAAATTGACCCTATGGAATAGTTTAGTATTACAAAGGAATAACATATGATTTGGTTAGGTGGTTGCACTTGGATTATTTGGAGGTTCTCGTATTCTTTAAGGAGTTATTATGTAACCCATCAATGTTATCTCTTTGGAGTTGTGCTCCACATTTAGATATTATGTACAGTGTTTGTACCATGATTAATAATGTTGTTTTAAAGGCTTGGTACATATCATTTATGATATGACCCCAAAGGAGCATATATGAGGGTAAATGTATATGCAATAGAGGTCAGCCTAAACAAAGGCAAACATGTGGGCCCTTGTTTAGGTCAATCCCTAATGCATCTACATTTACGCCCATATATGCCCCCTTGGAGTTATAGCATAAAACATTGAAAATAACCAATAACTTTTCAAATAGAGTTCTGAAAATAAATCCAAGTGGCTAAACATATAGTTGCACTTTATTAACTCCATAATAGAATTGCACATAATTTATTTAAGAATTAACTATATAATTTTCTTTTCAACATTGCTACTATTTATTTATTATCTATGTATTTTATACTTATTTTCTAGCTGCCCATGATCCACTCTCTTAGTGAAAACTCATCACAAAAGAAATACACTTTTAATGTAATAATACGGGTGTGCAAAACATAGGGTCTGCATGTGATCAAGTATAGACCACGCATGTGCACTACTCTTTTATATGTGTTGTGACTAGTATTTGATTTGGTGATCATCATGATATGTTTTTACATCTCATCACATGCATGCCTACAAGAGGTATTGAAAGTCATAATCACAGTCCTAAGTCTCTACTTCACTTTGTCATCTCAAAATCCTATACATCCCCAAGCATCTAAAAATCTCTCTGGCTCCAAGTATTTTGAAATCCTAGAGTAGGTGGGTATAGAACTAGTGCTCATGTTATATCTTGTCTTGGCTCATACAATGGTACTAGTAGTGCAATCATTTGTGGGTATGGACTCCCACAAGATTTGTTTCTAAACTTGTCTTCCAAGCTCATGGGATGTTTTTCATCACATCAATAAAACATCAAGCCAACACATATATCTAAGCATAGTCATCTCATGACCAATAATACAATTATCATTGATCAAATGCTATAAGGAAAAATGCAAACTTCTCATCGCATAAATCATTGTCATCTCATGACCAATAATATAACTAAAAACAATCACATGTTCTAATCCAAATTGTGATTATTAAATCATGTGTAATATAAAGATTTTATCATAATAAATATGATGGCCGCCTAGATCATGTGTAACACTAGAGACTTATTCCTAAAATTTAAAACAGTATTCCATCACCAACATACAAAGCATCATCTCATAGATACCCAGTGATATAAACCAACCATTATTTGGGATAATTCTAAGTCTATAAATGTAAGAAAATACTAATCAAAACATCCCATTTAGTGTCTCCATAAAATTAAGCCATGGAGACATAGTATCTAAATCATCTCTCTCTAAGTTTATAAATCAAAAGTAAACAAGGGAACAACAACAGGAAATACAATATTTGTAAAAGATGTAAGGCCTTAATGGCTTTAAAACTAGAGTAAACTATTTATGTTTAACCATGATAGGGGATTTCTTCCGTTCTGGTTGCAAGATTTAAGAACAAAAGCTAAGACATCACGTAGTATATCTATAATTGTTATAACTTGAAAATTTATTGAATTTAGTACAAAAATAGTAATTTCAGAATTTACCTCTTGATGAAGAAGGTTGTCCTGCTGAAATTGCTTGTTGAAGTGCTTGCCTAAATGCTTGCATGAATGCTTGCCTGAAACTGAATATGTATCTCCCATCCAACTACGAACAGCCTCTCCGTCTCCCTAGCTCCAGGAATCCTTGCGGTTTCCTAGCCCCCAAGCCCAAAGTTCCCAGCAACAGCAGCGCCCCCTGTAAAAGTTCCCAAAACAATCTTTCCTCCCAATTTTCCTCCTCCATGTCTTCCCCTTCTTCCATAATTTTTCCCCAAAGAAAATAATACCCTCTCTCAAGTCCTCTCCCCTCTTCCTTATCCCCCTCTCTCGAATCCCTCTTAATTGTATTTAATTTAATAATTAATTAAATTTAACTTAACAACTATGATCAATAAAATCGATTGGGTTGTTACAAAAGATGAGGTCATTTAATCAACAAAATAAGGCATCTCGAGGAAACATAAATATATGTCAATGGCAATCACATATCACGTAACCACGAGCCAAACATAACTATTTACTTCACATATGCCATGTCATTTGATAGACTCGACGAACTATGGGTCAAAAGAAATCAACTTGTTTTAGTAATAACTCCAAGATCTTAGTCATGTTTAATTAAAGGCATAAAATGTGGGACATTACATACACCCAACCTTCAAGAAACTTCATCCCAAATTTATAGACAACATAACTAAAAGGTAATATCAGTACATAGTACTTACATCTTCCTTTGTCAGCAATCTCGACTTTGCAAAGACATACCTAGCAAACAATATTTGTCAACCAATCAAATCAACCACAAGATGACCCAAAGTATCATTAGATCCTCATTCATAAACAAATTCCTCACATGGCTTTCTTAGCATCCTACTAGGTTCTATAAATTTCATAAACAACCAAGTATATTCTCTTTTTCAATTTTATCAATGGAAGTATATGTTTAAGGATCACTTCATTCATTCGTCAAATGACATAATTTCCTTGTTGCATTCAAGCTCTATCATTGATACAATATCTATCAAGTGGCATCGAAGACCATTCCAACATCTAATCAAGAACCCTATCTACATACCAAAACAAAACTATTTGATATTTAACATAATTCAATCATTACCAACTATCCCATTAATGAGGAAAACATTAATTTGCTAAGATGCTCCAGTGTATTCATGTGGACACCATTTAAGAATTGTCAATCAAATTCCATAACCATTTACTATAAACCATCATTCCATAACATCACACAATATTATCTCAACACGATTGAACAACATGCATTAGCACAACCAGTTAATGACCAATTTAACATTTCAATGCCAATTAGTTTTCCCAACATCAAAGTAGTATATCAAAAGTCAATTTTACCATCATTTGAGTATTAATATACTTTTCAATTACTAGAATAATAGTTTGGGTATTAAGTAAAATCCAACATTCCACAAATTTCATAAGAATAGGCAATCTCCATCATTTATTGTTTAAGATACCCAAGATCATCTTGTAATCCATAACCAAGGAAATCATTTGCAATCATAATTGGTGGACATTGTTGTTGAATAAACCATTCATAACTATTGTCATCTACTCAACATTAATTAGGGAAGTGCCAAATGAGTACAACTATCCATACAAAACAATCATATCTACTCTAATCATTGATAATTGTGATTATTTAAGTTCCATTATAACCTAACAACTAGGGTAATCTATGATCATCAACAACTCCATTCACTACACTACATTACCCCTAACATTTAAGGTGATTCGTCACTGTACTAAAATGTCTTCCCCTAATGGGACAATGTAGAACCAATCTTGTTAAAATTGGAATTAAAGCAATTTTGTCAAAATCAGAACTACCATTCACACATTCATAATGGATCAGAATAATTTTACTCAAGAATAAATCCACCATCATTATTGCAAAATTATACCTCTTAAAACAAAAATTTACTCAAAAAAAATAGGGGAAATCTAGATACAGTCTCTCTCACAACATACACAACCTTTGTTAACTCCACCTTAATGTTATAATATCCATTCTCATCTACTAATTATTTCTCATATTACAAACATCCAAAATTCTAAGAACCTTTTTTAACTCCACCTTAATGTTATAATATGCATTCCCATCTACCAATTATTTCTCATATTACAAAAATCCAAAATTCACACTTAGGGTCAAGGAATCTTCCTTATGGTACACATTACCTTAAGTTTCCTTCTCATATTTTAGAATGACACGTCAATATGTGATGTTTATTTTTCTCGTGACTTTCACCTTTAAGTTTCTTTCTCATATTTTAGAATGACATGTCAATATGTGATGTTTATTTTTCTCATGACTTTCACCTTTCTTTCATTCATTGGTAGCATCAAATTCCTATTTTGCTCATGACTTTCACCTTACTTTCATTCATTGGTGGCATCAAATTCCTATTTTGCTCATGACTTTCACCTTTCTTTCATTCATTGGTGGCATCAAATTCCTTAAGCTATTTATGTTCAATTTATGTGTAGCTTTCTTAAAATACTAAAAGGGTATAACTTTTATAACTTTTATCCTATAGAAAAAAAATTACACCTTTGATGAAGCCATCAACTCTATTTCCTACTAGGAATTATAAAGATCAAAATAGATTCTAAAATACCAGTTCTATTATTTGATCGGTTATTACTCCAATAGCTTTTAGGAGCTAATCGTGCCAATTCCTTGATAAGGTCATACACATAGTTTCCACATTTTGATTCCTCCAAGTTTACTTGAGGATACATAGGGTTTGACACATCATAAATAAGTAATAAGTACTCATTTTTTTGTGTGTTTTAGCAAATGATATTCCATGGTAAGAGGGAATGTATGACTAAAATAATACATTAAATACCAGATAATATATATCATTCATCATCGAATAATAGATTAATAAACATGTCGTTAGTGGTCCTAAGTGGATTTCATTCTTAATCATAGGGATTTTTATTAATAATATTTCACCTGAATGGATCATTTCCACATAATGTCAACATAATAATTATAACGCTATGATTTAATTAGAGTCATATATTTCTATTCCTTAAAAGAATCATATGCAATTTATAAAAAGAAGTATAATTCAACTAAGTCGTCATCTTATATCCATGGAAACAATCTTCCATGAAGAAAACTTAATACCATTTAAACTAAGGTAAGGTGGCACTAGTACCAAACTATAATAACCTACCTATCATCTTTATTCATACATGTTTTTCCTACACTTCTCTCTTCTCTCTTTGAAAGAAGCATCACAGAATGGTCAATAACCAATCAAGTTGTACTTCTCATATTAAATCTCATGCTCCTATACTCCTTTTGTCTTATTCCTTGTATACATATCTTATTTATTTGCTCTGGCTTATTTTTGTAACTATACCCTCATTTTTTTATTGTGCTTCCACTTAGTTTATCTCTTCCTTCTTTTGTATTTATCTTTTACTGACTCATTTATGCCTCTACTTTTAGCTTTTACATAGTCTTAACTATTAAGAAAGTTAATGTTTATGAGGGATGAAGTTAAGGTATTATTCCTATAATATCATCCTCTTAACACATTTCGAACTTTTACATAATCTTAACTATTAAGAAAGTTAATGTTTATAAGGGTTGAAGTTAAGGTATTATTACTATAATATCACCATCTTAACACATTTCTAGTACCTTCATAAATGTATAGGGGTACCTTCATAAATGTATAGGGGATAACAAGTATTTTCAATGTATTGCTATAACTATATTAATAATCAATTTCCTTCCATCTCACACTAAATTTGCATTAAAATATAACTCTACAAAAACTAGATATAATTATTTTTCTTCATATTCACCATCTAATTTCAACATTTAAACAATGATGCCTCATGGTGTTTTAATAAACCTACATTCAAAATGTAACATGACTAAAAGATATAAGAGTGAATACAATTATATGTTAAACAACCTTCTCTTAATGGTTCATCAATATCTGTTAGAAGTTTTATTTTTATTTCGTAGTGACAAGAGTCTATTGACTCTCAATCAAACTTCAACTTGCACCATGTTTAACTACAAGAAAATTAATACCTTGGGTTTAACTACAAGAAAAGGGGTTCATTTCCTAGCATAAAAAGATGCTTGCATAAGTTATATCAATTCCCTCCTACAATCCATAAATAAAGCCAGGGGTTCATTTCCTGATATAAAAAGATGCTTGCATAAGTTATATCAATTCCCTCATGCAATCCATAAATCAAGCCATGTTAAATCATGTTTACCAAGGTAATTTGGAATGTATCAAGGCTATTTTATATATACTATTATGATTGTGTATGATGAAAAAAAATTAAACATGCCTTTAATACCTTACTCAAAATATTAAACTAGACTATATATATATATATAACTTTGGAAACAAATTCTTTTTGATTAATGTTTTTATGGCTAAGGGGTAAAAGTTTCACGCATTTCCCACCATTTAATACTTACTTTTACCCCTTAATATTGAATAACTATTAAACATTTCATATTTCATATAACTTTAAAAGAATTTAAAGCTAATGCATTGAAATTTTGAGAGGGAAATGATAATTCATTATAAATTAAAATTAAAAAGAAAACTATCAAGGAATCACATAAAGATTCCACTTGTCTCAATTTTACATTATGAGGATTATTTAAGTAATTTTAATGTAGAAATTAGAAGTTGGAGAACAAAAATCCTCTTCAACCCTAATTTATGAGTCATTTTTTGAATTTGTTTTTTCTTCTCACATCTTCCCTTCCTAAGGCTTAAAGATAGCTAGGGTTTCAATGAGAGGATGTAGTATAAGAAGTATGGAGCAAATCCAACCATAATAACAATTCCTCCTATGCATTTTCATTTTCGTTGCTTATGATTGTTTTATCTTTTGCATATATGCATTTTCATTGTTTGATTTTTTTCCAGGTTTATTCAAGGATTTTAATGATTACCCTGTTTTATTTCTTGTTTGAAAGTTGAATAATGAAAAGAATATAGTCAACTTCCTCTCTTTTTTTATTTCTTTTTGAATGAAAAATTAATGAGGTAAGTCTCTTATCTCTATGTCTGCTTTTCTATTATTTGTATACTTCAATTTCATGCATGTATTTTAGACTTATTGTTTATGCATATTATCTTTCATATTTTTAAGTTCTTCAAAGAAGAGGGTCGTTTTCTCCCTCATGGAGGATGAAAGTTCTTCATAGAGCTCACGCTACTATTCAATGGCATTAGTGACTTGTGTAAGGGTCAGCGATAGTTGCTTGTGAGGGGTGTTGGATCCTTTGGGACACTGCACTAGTGGCCCCTTTGGGATACCTCTATGGCACCTTTGGGAGGTCATCACAAATCCTAAAGGGAAACCCTTGCAACTTGGCAGGCCTACACAACTCCCAAAGGGAGGCTACATGTAGCTCTCAAGCAGAGCTTCATGGCTCCCTAATGGAGGCATCTCAACCCCCTATGGGAATTCATCGCCCTAAAAGGTTTCATGGATCCCTAATGGAGGTAGTTCGACTCCCTATGGAAATTCATATCCCTAAAACCCTAAAATCCCCCCATTTTTTTGTTAATTTTTTATTCATACATTTAAAACCCCCTAGGGGAATTCATAGCCCTAAAAGGTTTCATGGCTCCCTAATGGAGGCATCTCAGCTCCCTGTGGAAATTCATATCCCTAAAACCCTAAAAACCCCCATTTTTTAGTTAATTTTTTTTAGATGTAACATATCCCAGGAAAAACCCTTCGACGCTTCCCCTCATTTAGAGGATGGCACTAGGGTATTAGTTTCATCCAGTTTGAAGATCAAGGTGTTAAGATCCTCATTGGTAATGATTACATGTCTTAGCATGTTACTCCTATCCATGATCATAAAATAGAGTTCTTTATAAATGGCAATATGCTTTCAATAGCAGTTAAAAATGGCCACATAGAAAGAGTCTAAGCTTTCACAGTTAGTCATCATGTTGTTTAACTTTTTCTAGAAATAAAGTGTGTTAAGTTTAGAAATGTACAACATTTTGAGTGGACACTCCACGCATCTATAGGGACAAATAAAGTTGTAGAATGATTAAAAAAGAGTTGGTGATATGATATAAAAGGAAAAAAATGGATAATCATTGCAGAAAATGATTAAATTAATGGATAACCATTATAAAATAAATTAATACAATCAAGAGACATGGAAAATAATTAAAATTAAGGTTGGGGGTTTATAATAATATAGGAGTTGAGATTAGAGGGAACGCAAATTAATAAATGAAAAATATTAATTGTGATAAGAAATTTAAGTGAAAAGATTAAAAAAATTAAAGGTAAAATTATGATACAAATTAAAATAAAGATAAATTAACCTTTTAAATCCAAATGCTAGAATTAAAACAAAGTTATTTAATGAGTTAAAAACTTGGGGAATAAAGAAATAGAGGACCAAGAAATTAAAAAGTGAACAATGCACGATTTTGTGATATAAAGTAAAAAAATGATAATATAAAATGAGGATAGATATATTAAATTAAAGTGGGGATAAGAATAATCATAAGAGGAAATGGAGAGAGGGAAGATAGAGATTATTAAGAGATGAAAGGATATAAGGAGCAAGATGATGGATCATGGGTTTCCAAGATTCACTCATTTTATACCCATCTTCCCGATTAAAATCATTGGGGTGTTTTTCGATTTCTAGAGCTTCTTGAATGATACAAGAGATGTGGAAAGGCATTGAGGCAAAAATTTTGTTTTGGTCAAAGTAAATGAGGTGTTTATATTTGTAAGAGTGTTCAGAGATAGTTGATTTTGATTTGTGGTTATGAAAGGTGTCATCTATATGCTCCTTGAGCCGAACTTGGAAAGATCTGTCAGTTTAACTAATGTATGATTTGCCACAGGAGCATGGAATTTGGTAAACTCCTTGTCCAAGCATGGGATCAGATTTATCCTTGGCAGTTCGAAATAATTGCTTAAAGGTTTTATAGTGTTTAAAAAATGTTTTAATGTTCTTTTTAGCTAAGATCTTAGAAATATGATTGGTGATGCCTTGGATGCATGGGAGAGAAATGAGGGCAAGAGGCGGGGACAAGGGAAGGGGGTTTATTTGTCCCTGAAGATGGGTGGAGTGTCCACTCGAAACGCTNTTCATGGCTCCCTAATGGAGGCATCTCAGCTCCCTGTGGAAATTCATATCCCTAAAACCCTAAAAACCCCCATTTTTTAGTTAATTTTTTTTAGATGTAACATATCCCAGGAAAACCCTTCGACGCTTCCCCTCATTTAGAGGATGGCACTAGGGTATGAGTTTCATCCAGTTTGAAGATCAAGGTGTTAAGATCCTCATTGATAATGATTACATGTCTTAGCATGTTACTCCTATCCATGATCATAAAATAGAGTTCTTTATAAATGGCAATATGGTTTCAATAGCAATTAAAAATGGCCACATAGAAAGAGTCCAAGCTTTCACAGTTAGTCATCATGTTGTTTAACTTTTTCTGGATATAAAGTGTGTTAAGTTTAGAAATGTACAACATTTTGAGTGGACACTCCACGCATCTATACGGACAAATAAAGTTGTAGAATGGTTAAAAAAGAGTTGGTGATATGATATAAAAGAAAAAAAAATGGATAGTCATTGTAGAAAATGATTAAATTAATGGATAACCATTATAAAATAAATTAATACAATCAAGAGACATGGAAAATAATTAAAATTAAGGTTGGGGGTTTGATAATATTATAGGAGTTGAGATTAGAGGGGATGTAAATTAATAAATGAAAAATATTAATTGTGATAAGAAACTTAAGTGAAAAGATTAAAAAAATTAAAGGTAAAATTATGATACAAATTAAAATAAAGATAAATTAAACTTTTAAATCCAAATGATAGAATTAAAACAAAGGTATTTAATGAGTTAAAAACTTGGGAAATAAAGAAATAGAGGACCAAGAAATTAAAAAGTGAACAATGCACGATTTTGTGATATAAAGTAATAAAATGATAATATAAAATGAGGATAGATATATTAAATTAAAGTGGGGATAAGAATAATCATAAGAGGAAATGGAGAGAAGGAAGATAGAGATTATTAAGAGATGAAAGGATATAAGGAGCAAGATGATGGATCATGGGTTTCCAAGATTCACTCATTTTATACCCATCTTCCCGATTAAAATCATTGGGGTGTTTTTCGATTTCTAGAGCTTCTTGAATGATACAAGAGATGTGGAAAGGCATTGAGGCAAAAATTTTGTTTTGGTCAAAGTAAATGAGGTGTTTATATTTGTAAGAGTGTTCAGAGATAGTTGATTTTGATTTGTGGTTATGAAAGGTGTCATCTATATGCTCCTTGAGCCGAACTTGGAAAGATCTGTCAGTTTAACTAATGTATGATTTGCCATAGGAGCATGGAATTTGGTAAACTCCTCGTCCAAGCATGGGATCAAATTTATCCTTGGCAGTTCGGAATAATTGCTTAAAGGTTTTGTAGTGTTTAAAAAATGTTTTAATGTTCTTTTTAGCTAAGATCTTAGAAATATGATTGGTGATGCCTTGGATGCATGGGAGAGAAATGAGGGCAAGAGGCGGGGACAAGGGAGGGGGGTTTATTTGTCCCTGAAGATGGGTGGAGTGTCCACTCGAAACGCTAGACGTTTCTAAACTTACATATAATTTATTTCCAAAAGGGTTAAACAACACATAGAAAGAGTAAAAAAAAATCTCATTTACAAAGAAAAGAAAGAAAACCCTAATAAGCAAATAATGAGAATTACACATCTAACTGTTGGTGATTGAGAGTTAAAGAATAGTGGGATGCAATCAAAAGGAAAATAATAAAGGATTTTTGCTATGAATCCCCCAATGCCTTTTGGACTAGTGAATAAGCACTTTGGATTTTATGTGAATAAGCACTCTGAATTTTATGTAAGTACGCACTCAAATCAAAAAAGGAGGAAAAAGGGGACTTGTGATAGATTATACACCTTTGAATCCTTACTTAAAGGAAATCAAACATCCAATTCAAAATAAGGATGATTTGATAAGAATTAAAGGTTGTTCTATATTTTTTAAAATTGATATGAATCTGGTTTTCGACAAATTCAAATCAAACCAAAGGATTGGTATAAAACAACATTTTTTATTCCTATGGGACAATATCAATGGACAATTATGCCCTTTGGACTTAAAAATGTTCCTTCTGAATTTCAACAAAGAATGGACCAGGTTTTCAGACCTTGCAAGAAATTTTTGATTGGGTATATAGATGATGTAGTTATCTTTAGCAAAACTTGGGATGAGCATGGTTTACATTTGCACCAGTTTTATGTAATTCTATATAAAAATGGTTTCATACTATTAGAAAAGAAATTGGTTATAGGTGTTACAAAAATAGAATTTCTTGGTTTAAAGGTTTCCTTTGAAAAATAGTGTTACAACTCATATTATGGAAAAGATTGAGTTGTTCTTGTTATCCACATTTCCTAGGGATAACTAAGGAGATGATGTCTCGAGGCCCTCAAGTTGCAGACATGGAGTACCGAGAGACAAATGGCTGACGACATCCACTCACACAAACAGAGGCCCACCTCACAACCAAAAATCTCATATTCATCCCGATGATATCTGCCACATCAGCTTGCTGCTGGAAGACATTGGGTCTTGCTCCATGAGGTACAAGCCAGGTATTATGGTGAGTGTCATTTCAATATTTGAGACATTTGAGTATCTTGCATTTAAAATTGCTTTTGATTAGGTAACATCTGCTTGGAAATTATGCTCTTTGCCTTGTTTCACCTTGGTGGTTG
>JZKD02S0032602.1:12394-66366 GCA_000966675.3 Picea glauca
AAGAAAAAAAATGAAATACATATAGAATTATAAGTTATTTATACATATGACATGTTTTTGTTGAAAAAATATAAAATTAATCTCTAAAAATATTGACAAAGTTAAATAAATTATGTTGTATTATAAAGTGAAAGTTAATTTAAACAAAACAAAAGTAATGATTAATACTTTAAGAAAATATATTTACATCACAATAATAATGAAAAAAAAAATCAATTTTTATATATACTATGATTTATATATAACATGGTTATAATTAGAACTCTCTTATAAAACCAACAAAAAGACCACTCAACATCAAAACATTTTATTCTATATAAAATAAATGCAAAATAAAAAATAAATAATTTTTTATAAATTTAAAAGTCTTAAATATATGTAGAATTTTAATTATAATTAAAATTCTTATGAAAACAAAATGTTTTATTTTTTTTGTTTTTGTTTTTATCACTAAGAAACACATTTGGATGATGTTTGTTCTTTGTTTTTGTCTCACTAGTAAATCCTTTATATACATTTGGATGAAGTTTTGAACTTTTTAAATAGGGTTTTTAGCACTTCCATGTTTAAAAAGGTCTTATCTATATAATTTTATATAATATGAGCCTCTTGAATTCTATATATTTTTATAGGATATAAGCTACAAATTTGTTAATGGAAATCCATGTGTGGTTTTAACCATCATATCACATGAAATTATAATTATTAAACAAACTTTAAATCATGTTTAATGGTCAAAGTCACTATGGGAATATCTATATAGACCAATTGTGCCATTAGAGTGTGGAAGATTAAAGTGAGAATCAAACCTCATTAAAACTTAAAACTATGAAATCTTACCATTCAACCAAATCCTTAATGTAGGCTTAATGGATCATGTACAATGAATTTTTTAAATATAATGTATAAGCTTACCATTCAATCAAATCTTCAATGACAACATATGTGCATAGTGGATTATGTATTATTAATCTTTTAAATATAATGTATAGTTGCACAAGCAAAGGTCTAGTAAATACACAAAATAACTTCTTAATAAATTTAAAAAAGTGACTTCTACACGATTTGATCTCATACTAAATAGTTATAGGTTCCAATCTATATCCCACTCTTAGTTATTTTTTCCACTACCTAGTTTACTTGGACTTGAGGATGCTCTCTAGAGTAAAAACAACAAAGCATGGAAGCAATCAATAAGTAGTGTAGGCCAACACCACTGAAATGGCCATCCTATTAGATGACACAAAGGAACAGATCGATACCTTGCACTATCAATTAAAATAAGCATGGATGAACAGATCCCTGATCCCTCAAATTGTGTTTCCTAGAACATGGGATGCTGACATAACCTAACTCTAGTAGAAAATTGAACAACTTCTTAAAGAGGTAGAAGAATGGAATAAAAAACATATTGATTGATTGCCACTTGACCGAAACGAATGTATATAGACAAACCTATTACCCCCCAGCCTAGGGGTAACTAAGGAGATGATGTGTCGAGGCCCACAAGTAGAAGACATGGAGTGCCGAGATCCAGATGACCAACTGAGCCCACATTGAGCAGATAAAGCCTCTCCTCTCCACCACACATCACCATTCATTGTTAATAGCATAGCAGCGTCCGCCACACTAGCCTGGCCCAGAAAGGACATCAAGTCTTGCTTCATGAGGTAACAAGTTCAGTCTCATGGTAAGTGTCACTTTAATAATTGAGGCATTTGAGCGTGTTGCAAAGGGTCCTTTCTTGATTATGGAATGTTTTCTTGAAAATTATACCTTTTTCCTTATTTCACCTTGGTAGTTGACATCGTTTCCTAGTGAGTGGGTCACCCTCAGGAAAATGGTTGTTATTGGGTGGTCTCCTTGAAAGGGCCATCGTACCATTCCCACACATACTTACCATTTTTCACACCTCTTCCCCTCTGTTTCCTCATATTTTAGGTTTTCGAGCTTACTGACCCTAAGAAGGGCTTGTACCTCATTTCATGGGAATAAGGGGCTAAAGGCCCAGAGGTGTTGTAGCTATCATTTTAAAAGTCGAAATCCATAATCTATCCTTCTAGAGCTCACCCTAAGGTCATGCGAGCAATGAAACACTTCTCCTTAAAAAAATAAAGGACCTTTTAAAAGGAAAATGAATAAAATGGCCCGCTTGATAGGGGAATGCATTGTGGTGTCCTTTAATTTCTAGTGCATATGGCACTCAATGTGTTGTAAATTCAAGTGGCATTGCGGTGCTCTTTTTCTTTCCTTGCACATAGCACTCAATGTTTGGACCATAAAAAAAATGAAAGGAAAATAAAGGGCTTTGAAAAATGTTGCATTGCAAATGAAGGGATGCAACACACCGTCCGCAAAGGCACCCATAAATGAGACAATATGAGCCAGTGACATGTCAGGAACCCCATGCCCAAAGGTCTTACCCCCATCCATCTCATATTCACTACATGGCCTAGAGAGGGTTTTCTTGGGAAACACTCCTTGACTTGGGGATTGGTCTACCCAATAGGGCACCATGACAACCCTCCGATACTTAAATTTGAAATTTTTTATAAGGTCTTTGAGCATTTGTTTAGTTTGAAAAGGGGGGATTTGATGCACATGTTTGGGTGGTTCTTTTATCAAATGTGGTTTACTTGGCATGATACATGTGACTTGTGGACCCTTTTAGGGCGTACTTGTTTGTCTTTGTAGGACCTCGCATGATGAAAGCTATTCATTGAGGAAATAGGCCACTTGGACCTCCATAGGAGCTTGAAAGCCCATTAGTTGGATGTAGAAACCCAGTCATTGGAGGCCTTGGAAGATGAACGTTGCACTTGGGAAGGTGACTTTAGCACTTGAAAGATGCTTGGAACCATGAAGGAAGGATGAAATCACCCTCTTATGCCCAAACGTCCCTCTTGGAAGGCATGACGTCACATCTTGATGGAACATTTGGCATGTTTGGCACATTTGGTGATGTTATGGGTTTGAAGCCCCACTCTATTGCTTGATTTAGGGATGATGTGGCACTCTTCTAGCTTGATGTCTTAGCCTTTGGAGGCTTTCCATCGCACATGCCACCTTGGAGAGAGAGTTTATGGGCCAATGTCCCATCATTTTGTTATTTTTGGTCATTTTGTAGCTTATGTGGGAAAAAAGCAAAATGTCTTGCTAATTAAGTATTGTAACTTAGGTTTTAGGCCTAAATTTATGAATTTAATTGTAAAGTGGACAAACTAGGGCTTTGGTTTCCTCATATAAATATGAGGCAAGTCACTTTGTCACAAAACATAACTCATCACTTAGAAAATCTCTCTTGGACTGGAATTTTGGCCTCTTTGGACAATTCACTATCTATTTCTCTTGTGCAAAAAATGGATGGAATACTTGTTTATTGGTGGAATAAAGGCTAGTGATTTCTCTTGGATGCTTTCTTCTTGGAAAATCGTTGGAATATCTTTGACAAGTAAATTTTTTCATGCTATCTCTTGGATTAGGTAAGAAATTTCTCTAATTTTGTGTTTTTCTTTTTAATTTAAATGTTATACAATCAAACCCTAGGAGGAGTATAAGAACATACACCCTCCATCAAGGAAATTTCTTCCATTGTAATTGAAAAGGCTTAAGGATTGCTACAAGGAGTAAGATATTTTACACCCTTGTAGCAAAACCATGCTAGGGTTTATATTCTCTAGGGAGTAAGAGAGTTTAAACCCCTAGAATATAATCAAATCCCAACTTAAATTGGTTGTAACTAAGCAAGAGACTTCATAACCCAATAGATAAGGCACTGATTGCATTGGAGATTTAATATTGTTGCATTGGTAAATGTGAAATTTAAAAGATTGAATTGTTCAAGGTTGGATTTAAATTCTATATGATATTGGCTCTCTTATCCTCCAAAGGTGTCTCGATTGGATAAGTGATTGTGCTTATGTAATAAACATTAAGCTACAACCATTAGGGTTGCAACAAACTCGCTCTTTCATACTTTTTTTTCCAACTTTTTTACCATTGAAAATTACTTGTAAGATGTGATAATTGTTCTATTGGTTATAAGCTATTGATTGGGTGGTTTACTTGCTAATTTCAGTGGCTAGAACTTGTTGTTGTATCAAAATTTTGCTACAACCATTGGGTTGTCATAAATACTTGTTTATAACACTCATTAACAACCCTCTTTTGACATCAAAGTCTTGAGCTAAACATTGAAACATTGTGTGCTAGTTTCAAGCTTTATTTTCCAATAGCATATACTTGATTTTGATGGTTTCATTTGCAGCTATTATAAATTCTTCATTGCTAATATATATTTCCTTACTGCTGCAATTTTGGAACAACAAGGTTTCTTGTTGATTCTTGACTTATCTTGAGGTTTATATCATCATATTTGGTCTTGTTTTGGCTTGTCTAACATTGTTTTGCATGTACACAACCTTTAAAACCATTTACCAACTCCAAGTACTCTCTCCTCAAGCCTCGAGTTCATCTTAGACCTTCGCCTATAGGGGTGTTCTTTTATCTCCTTTCTTCTCCCCTTGCAACCCCCTAGGGTCACCTGGGAATCCTCCCTTGTGTTTGCCTTGTCCTTCACTAAAACAAGGGGGATATCTATTGAGGTGACAATGATAGGTTTTCCTAGTTGTGTCACACATTTTTCACTTGGGTTGGGATTTTCCCAAACTACAATCTGTGCAAAAAAAATTTTGGCGTTGTTGACGGGGAGGATTTTGAATCCTTTCCGATCCCATAATGACACTTGACAAGTCTATCCCAAATCCTTTACCCTTAGCTTTCCTGATGAATCCATTTGAGGGAAGTCCCGTTTTCACTTTTGATGAGCTTTTCATAAAGTTCGTCTGGTGACTCCATTGAGGGAATATACCCTTTTCATCTTTGATGAGCCTTGAGCTCATCTTGTGATTCCATTGAAGTTTCATTCCATACAATGGAATTATGGCACCATGGGATGAACCCTTTCTCAAAACTTACCATATCATGAGGGAAATTTTGCAGATGGAAAATAAAAAAGATGTTGATGAGGCCATTGAGCATATGATGAGTCTTATGAAGGAGTTTCTTTAGGAATATACTGAAGAAAAACTTGGTGAAACACATTTTACTGAAGAGAAATCCCTTGCGGTTGGAGAAATGCTTGAAGAACATATCTATGAAGAAAATTTTCAAGAACATCCCGATGAAGTTTCTCACGCTAAAGACCTAGACGAGACATTAGAATATGAAGTTGTCTAGCCTCATGAAGAAGTAATGAATTCCAATGATACAGGTGAATTCATGGAGCAACCCTTAGATACAGTTGAAAATAACATTGATGATTTTGTATGTGTTCGGAAGCATGGATGGGATATTGGTTGTCTCGGTTTTGAAAAAAAACCCATCTATGACATCGAGGGTAGTTTCCAAATATTAAATAATGCAGAATTTTTTCCTTTGGAAGATTGCTTTTCACATGTGGATGATCCAGATATTTGGCAATCTAATGATGATATGATCACAAAAAAAATTCATCCACCGGGGAATGGCTTGTTGCAATACACTTATGTTGGTTTCCAACCATACCTTGGGAGTTATCCCTTTGAGCACTCAAAACTATTATATGATGAATATTTTCATCCATCTTCATGCTTGAATTTTGATGAACATGAGGAAGTGGCCAGCCTAGAACGATCAGTGATCCATGCCATAAGGAAACAATGTTTTCAACATGAGATAGTATGTAGGGACTTGAAAAGACGTATAAAGAAGCAACATATTTTCAATATGGAGAAGGGTTATGTCTCTAGATCTATGTGTGTCCCTCGTCTTGTGCTTGTTTCTTTGAGAAACCATAAGGTCTTCTTTGGATCTCTTATCTCCTCTTAGTATTCAACAAGAAACGATTAGGTGAATGCAGAAGAACATGAGCCATCATCTATCTGTGGTATCCATATTTAGAGATGGGTGGATCAATTTTGTGACTATTCTTTCCAACGAGATTTTCTCCCTCCCACTCTCCTCCATTAGTTGCTTTCTATGATTGATTATATACTTATTCATATTCATGATTGTTATGTCCTTAGCTTGTCCTTGATATTTTTTATAATTAAGCATAGGGGGAAATACCTTGATGAGATGATCGATTGGTTGCATTGGTTGTATGATTTCACCTGATATCTTTGGGGTTTGGATTTTATGGGCCTCAGGCCCCAGGTAAGTAGGTAGGTCATTTGATTTCCTTCATTGCATTTGTGTGTTCATTATAGGTTAGTTGCATTCATTTATATGCTTGTCTTTACATATTGATTTTCTTGCAGTTTTACATAGTTGTCGTGATACAAATTTTCTTAAATCATTACATGTTAATTACAAGTTTTTGAAAAATGCAATTTTTTTTTTCTTCTTCTAAGAAATCTCATAGTTGTAAATTTTGAGCTTTTGAAGTTTTTCTTATATGAATAAGGGGTGAGTTAGCCACCCCTAGATTCTCTAATATCTTTCTTGAGTATGTGTAGGTGCAGGTCATACTAGAATATGCTGAGGTTCTCATGTGCTCTACGACGAGTACATGTCCCGATGTAGGAGCCAGTTGTTACCCCCCAGCCTAGGGGTAACTAAGGATATGATGTATCGAGGCCCACATGTAGAAGACATGGAGTGATGAGAACCATATGGCTAGCTAATCCCAAATTGAGTAGACAAAGCCCCTCCTATCCACCACACATCACCATTCATTGTTAGCAACATAGCAACGTCTGCCACACCAGCCTAGTCCAGAAAGGACATCTGGTCTTGCTTCATGAGGTAACAAGTCCAGTCTCATGGTAAGTGTCCCTCTAATAATTTAATCATTTGAGCATGTTGCAAAGGGTCCTTTCTTGATTATGGAACGTTTGCTTGGAAATTATACCTTTTTCCTTACTTCACCTTGGTGGTTGACTCGGTTTCCTAGTGAGTGGGTCACCCTAGGGAAACAAGTTTCTATTGAGTGGTCTCCTTGAAAGGGTCATCATGCCATTCCCACACATACTTACCACTTTTCACACCTCTTCCCCTTAGTTTCCTCATCTTTTAGGTTTTCAGGCTTGTTGATCCCAATAAGAGATTGTACCTTATTTCATGGGAAGAAGGGGCTAAAGGTCTATTGATGTTTGAATCGGTTAAGATTGAAACCTCAGGAGGATAAAATCCCCCTTTGTTTTTATAGAGGTGGTACTCCTCTGTATTCTTTAAAGATTTATCTTTGAATATCTTGAGATAACAATATTAAAATAGGAGAGTGATAAATATAAAACTCCAAATCTTTGTCATTTAGATAAATGAAAATATTGAAAATAATATACATGCATCAAGAATTCCTGAGAAATGGACCAGGAACCTTCACTCATAAGATAATATATTTGCATAAATATAATACAAGGAAAACAACTACATAAAATATAACATGAATCTCACATCCATCACAATTTTGAATATTTTTTATCACATTAAAGGAAAATAAGACAAATGGTTCACATATGAGAGAAATTTAAAATATTTTTTTCATTAAAATAAAAAAATAGAATTTGATAGGTCAATTTCAAATATCTTATACTCAAATGCTCAGAGTTCAAAGATACAATTAAAATGAACCCCAAAGTAGTTCTTTGAGATTTAAAAAAAATGATATAGTCTTTAATAGTCTTATGAAAATAAAAGCATTTGTCCAAGAGATGGACTAGGATGGGGCTCTTGTGGACCATAATATGAAGAAATTAAAAAGGAAATGAGTAGGAAAAAAGAAGAAACATAGAAAGACCTGAAAAGAAGACAAAAGGGAGTGATTAGAAGTCAGTTATATTCTTCTTTGGATAGATAAAATATAACTAGATGAATTCTGAAACTGAAAAGGAATGGAAGAGGGATTCAATCAATTTGGAATTACTGTGATGGAATCTCTCTCTTTCATTTTCTTGCTAGCGTTCCTCTTGTATCATCTCTTGCTGTGGTTTCACAACGGTACCAATTGCCTCTAACTTATCTTCTTCGGTTACTTGATTAGGGTTTGTTTTAGCCAATTTTCAAAATATTCTTTCATTGGCGCAACATTTATCTATTGTCTAACTTTTATATCAGATATTTTTCCCTCTAACTCTCTTAATTCAAATTAAAGTTGGTGGAGTGTATATTCAATATATTCATTTTTATTGACACAATTTACCAACCAACTTTCAATTTCATTTTCGGTGTACTCAATCATACTATTAAAATTTTCAACTGACAGGCTCATTAATATTTCCACGTGTTCCTCAAATTGTTTCCTTTTCATAAAAATAGAATTTAAAATTAACTTGGGGTCTTGGACCTCCCCTGTAGTTCCTACCAAGTCTATTTTAGTTAGTATGTGAAACAAAGCTTCCTTTTTGACAACCAGAGCGTCAGGATCATCCGCTATTTCTTTCAACGCATTTATCTTTTTTATCCAACAAGATTTCAATTGTTTTATTCGAGTTGGGGAAGGAAATTCTTGTTCTTTCTTTTCAACTCAGTCATACCAGAAACTTTTAAAATAAATGTGATTACAACATCTTTGTAGAAACCTTCTTTATTATTAAAGTCTACATGGAGATATTCTCTTAAAATGCTTAATTTAGAACCAAAAGAAACAATAGTATTCCCTACATCCCATGCCTCTAAGATAAGGGACATTCTTTTTTTAATAGTTTGTCCGACAAACCATCTGATTGAAACAAACAAACTCGATGTTCCTTTCAATGTCATCTCGAGTGTTTTGTTGGGGTTTCTCCCATATTGAATATAAGTAATTGGACTTACAAAGATATGAGGTGGCATCAAAGAACATTCCAATTATTTAATTCTTTCTTTGATCCTTTCATTTTCGACTTCCAATCCATCAACTGATACTTCCAAGGTGTCCCTGATAGCTTTATGCATTCAAAAAATTCTTGTTGCTGGGAATCCATTCAAACCTAGATCCGTGTCTTTCCCTTGGGATCTTATTCCTTTTGAATTTACTCGTTCAAAGACTATATTGTTTAAATATTTATAAAATAATGCATTGTGGAGGGTCAAGGATTCTTATTCATAAAATACATGCTCTTGAGTCACCAGTTCTCCTACTACTTCTCTATTATGTTGAATCCTCTGCTTATCATTTGGAAAATCTATATCCTTGATGTTTACATCCAGCTCCATGTATTCAAGAAGAGCGTCCTCATAAGGTATGACTGCTTCCACTTCCTGTTGATTATTTTTCCTTTTCCTCTTATTAGTTATTGGTAATTTTTGGGGTTTTTCAATATTATTTTTGGGATGATGAGGGTCATCTCCATCACCTGAATTCTCAATCAGAGATTTTTTCTTTTATCTTGCAAGACACTTTGGGGATTCTACTTGGATGTGCCACTTCTCTGAGAAGAAATTTGATACTTTGTATTCTTTTCACTAATAACCCTTCCATGTTGATGATGTGCTTCATTTGTACTGATAATAGTCTCAAGATCTACAATTAACACTTATTCAGAGTTATTGTCATCATTTTCTTCTTCTCCATATATGCAAGTATTTATGTATGACACGATGAAACCTATATAGATCATATGATTCATAAAATAATCTCGGGGGTCAAACCCCTTCACTTGATTTGCCAATTTAATATTATATTGATCAAATTGGGTTGAAAATTCATCAATATTTGAAGCATTTTTCATTGAAATCTTGCCAACTTTCCATGACAATGAAATGTATTTCCTTTTCTTCCTTTGATAAAATAAATTAGCCCAAAATATGTGTTGTCTACAGAGTTATACCATGAATATCTTATCTGGTAAATAAAAAGAAAGATAGATTGGGGCTTCTTTAGAGCAATAAACTCTGATTACACTGTATTGTTCATTTGATTCAAAATTTCCCCTTTTATCTAAGAATGTCGTTGCCTCCAATAAAAATCTTGAAGTATTATTTTCGAACATTAGTTTTTTGAAAGAAGACATAAAAGAATCATAAACTTCATAAAAGTGATACATCAATTTCTGCTTCCACGGAGCAGGATACAAAGTGTGAACTAGGCTCGTCTTGGAATCAACTTATCTTGAAAAATGAAATCCTTGAAATGCATGAAAACATATGATAGCGAAGACCAAATATGTAGACATATATAATTTCTTATCTTTCTTGAAATTTGATAGTTGAAATGATATCTCAGAAAATATAATTTTAGACCAGTCGAAAATTCTCTTTAGTTGAATAGAATAATATAAATGTAGAGGGCTAAACGAGGGATAGTAGTAATTGACTCTTGTCCAAGTACCCTAGCAAGAAGCCAATACATTTATTTAGAAGGTTTATTCAATTGACTAACTTGTATCACTGATAAATCCTATGACATTGTGGTCGGGTCTTAGAGACATAGAGACAGTAAATCCTTACCACCGTTTTTATCCCTGATGAAATTTTTGGTTTCATCAACCTTGAAAGTTGTTGTCGGCTCTAGTAACCTGAGAATTTTTATAAAAACTTATGGTGCCAGAAATATTGAAGACTGTCCATTCAATTTGATAATTCTTTTGTATTTCTCATAGTTGTTTGTGCACCATATTACCAATTCATTTACATTAAAGACCTCTGGAACACATCATGCCTCTGCGATCCTTGATATCTAGATATCATCAACATCCCTTTCTTCAGGCGATAATGTAGAATAGTATCTGTATGCTCTTGAACAATGGTATTTCAGGTCTTCTCGTGCAAATGTATTTAGTGTGTCTCCACAAAATCTTTCTCTTCTTCTCTCCATTTTTCTTAAGAGTTGACAAAGCATGCACACTATTTCTGAAATAGTAAAATAATTATTTATTCGTGTTAACCACTGAAGCTCTTATTTCGAAAAATGCCATTAATAACAATGCTTTATTACTTAACCATTTTTCGTTTCACTTAATATTTGAATTAAATATTTCTCGGTGAATGTGACAAGGAATGCGGATTTGTGGCAGAGCGGAGAAAATGAATGTATACAAATAATTGAATGAAAGATGTTCGCTTCCATAGTTTCATGGGATGCTTTGAAATATGACTAAGTGTAGGATGGTGGACAGATGGATGGATGAGAAAGCACTTTTCGAAGTAGTGTGACAAGCTACACTTCCACAGTTGAACTTAAAAGACTAAATATGGAACATTGAAAAGATAAGTAAAATCTCAAGAAAACAACTAAGTACCAAAAGCAGACAAACAAAATTGTGATTACAATTAGAGAAGTGATGCAGGCCCGTGGACCCACTGTTCCACAAAGAATACAAAAATATGGCTAAGTGTTGGTACAAGTTGTGTGCGACGGTATATTTTGAGGAAAACATAAGTCAAGGTAAAAGTCATCAACCTGCCATGGATGAGAATTTGACTAAGTTTGAGGTATGATACACAAGAGAGATATTTGTAACTTAGAGAATTTTAAGATCAACAAGGCCCAAAGGTGTTGTAGCTATCACTATAAACATCATTGGTATTACGATGAAAGCAGAGGTATTATGAAATGAAAGTAGAGGTATTACGATGAAACACTCATGAAAATTTCCAAAAATAGAGAAATACAACAATACTTTATTTCTATTAATGAAATAATTGTAAAGAGACTGTAAATATATAGAGTGCAAGACTTGCTAGAATGGTGGCAGCTTTATCTCTTAGAAGAGATGTGACGGCTACGCTCATTCGCTAGAAGATCCTTATAATGAGGCTTTGAAGGCCTTTTTGTGTTAAACAGGAATGCCAAAACCCTAGACATCCAAAAAACTAACCCTAGGAGATGAAACACCAAAAGTCATGTGGGCCCCGTTTGGGTAAGTTAGTACATTAACTTCCCTGGGTCATAACTTTTGCATAAGATATCTGTTTTAGGCACGTGATAGCCCGTTGTAAAGGTCTTTTCGAGAACTATGCATTGCATTGTCAAAATCTGACTCAGTCTATATGATGCATCCCCCCATCCCCTCCCGGGGATTCTGCGACCTCCCAATAAAGGATCTTCAACATAACGAACTGAATCGGCTCTTCAAGCCTTCAATAGACCCAAAAAAATAACACATAAGTCCCTTTGATGTTACTTGCAGGTTCAAATTACCTGCAACCCTACTTTCTGGCGCTTCTGGCAACACCAATTTGCGAGTACTAGCTCCCGTGCTAGACTCCTTCTCCAATATGACCATGGGTTGAGATCATTGGCCAACTCCCTTCGTAACTTCAACTTCAGAGATTTTACAACCTCCGCCCTTGTCTCCTTCTGAGGAAATTTCTACCAAAATACACGGATCTCTGTCGCATTTCCACTTGGATCCGACGGTCCATCTCTAATTCGACCTTCACGACTTTGCAAAGATTGCACTATCTCCACGCAAACTCCGAAACTCCACCTCCTGAACTCTCCAATCCACTTCCATGTGTCCTCCCTGCAGCCAACGACTAGGATCACTTCGCGACATCGACGACCTCCCCTCTTACAACACTTTAAAACAATCTGAACCACGAAGTGCCAAAATACCTTTACGGATATCCTCCATGCAACTCTCCCAAATCTGATGGTCTGGAATGATTCCGCTCCCTCTTGAACGAATCTTGCTCGTTGAATTGGAGAATCTTCAAAGGACTCCACTCTATTGAAGGATTCTCACTGCTATCTCTTCTGAGCTTGTTCTCCCTCGAACCTTTGCTTCTTAGAACACCTCCTTGACACTTAATCAAATTTTACCTTGTGCACGCCTTGCAACAGGTTTTCCTCCACAACTTGGCTTCTTTGTGGATGACTGCGCACTCCTTGCGAAAGTTCTTCACATCCTTATGCAAACAACTTATGCTACTCCCGAGCTCCTAATCAAAAGACTTTGTCACGTATTCCTTGCGGATGATATGCACTCTCTGCATACAAAACTCCAAGTTATCTCCCTTGCGCTTGTTCCCCCTCGACACTCTGAACTTCTCAAAATGATTCCTTCGATACTTAACAAAGTATCGACCTTGCGCACACCTTGCAACAAACTTCCTTCAACTTGACTCTTGAAGGGTGACTGTGCAATCCTTGTAACAGTTCTCAAATTCTCAATTGTTCCTCCTGAACAATATGACTTTGAGCACGTTTATGTCTACACGCACTTTCAAACTATCCCTCTTGAATTTCTGAGTCAAAACAGATTCTGTCAATGCACGCCTTGTGGACACTTATTCACTCCTTGCATACAAAATTTTCATATTATCTCTTCTGAGCTTCCAAGTCGAAACAGACTCTGTCAACGCATACCTTGCGGACACTATGCGCTCCTTGCACAGGATCGTAGAAGATAAACAATTGAAACTGATCTAAATCCTCACAGATTCATACATTCAACCATGTAAATGAATTCATAACATAAGAGAAAGAAATAATGGAGAATTGCAATTAAACATAAATCCTACCATTCATTCATTCAAATAGACACAACAACAAAAAAACCACATGTTTGGGACAACACTCCTCTATTATTTTCATTCAAATAATATGTACATGGACTTATACAATTCTCTTTAGCATCTCCAGAGCTTAGATTCGGTTGCAATACTCCTCAACAAATTGCAACAACTATCAACAACTAGAATGCCAACAACCTCATGTGGGAAACAATGCATTTTATTTATACAACACGAGCTCATTGAGATTTCCCTCCAAGCTACCTTAGTGCTATCCTATCGAAGTAAAAGCATTCAACTACTAAGGATTTATTACAATAAAGTTTTGAGATAGACACATAAGATCAAACACATCGAATCTATACTGCAAGCGACTTCATCAAAAGAAAATAAATTCCCCAACGATCTTATGTGATCGTCCAGCTCCAAAACATTTAAGAAGTTCTTAAATTAGTGTCTTTTCAAAATATTTGCGTGATATGCCTTCTTAAATTCAAAATAATCTCTTCAAAATGCACGTTAGTGCACTGAGCTATCTCCCACTCATGCTTTGCTGGTGATGCTCTTGCATCATACTCCTCTGGCTAAAAATTCATGGACTCCTGTCCATGAGATCCTGCACTGAATTTCTATTCTTTTGAATATCTGCTTCATTTACCCAACTAACATCTTCTATTGGGTGTCCTTTCCACTTTACCAAATACTCAAAATAAGTCTTCCTCCAGGTCTTCTTACAAATCCTCTGATTTACGATCT
The DNA here is from genome assembly GCA_000966675.3 of Picea glauca. NCBI lineage: Eukaryota > Viridiplantae > Streptophyta > Pinopsida > Pinales > Pinaceae > Picea > Picea glauca. The sequence goes on from JZKD02S0032602.1 coordinate 26,570, forward strand.
TCTTTGTCTGTGGCCTTTCTGCTACATGAATCTCCTTCTCCCACTGGATTTACTTCTGATCTTCTAATCCTTTATCATCTTCCCTGTAAGGATACATGTCTTAAACATTGAATATGGGTGATATACCCACATCTTCTGGCAGCTCTATCTCATAAGAATTTTCATCAAATTTCCTTAGGATCTTGCACTTTCCTATCTTCTTTAGCTTCAGTTTGTTGTATGTTCCCCTTGGGAACCTTTCCTTCCTGAGATGTGCTAGAACTTGATCTCCCACTTCAAATTGAAGTTTTCTCCTATGCTGATCTACTCTGCATTTGTATTCTCTGCTGCTATTCTGCAACTACTCCTTGATCTAATTATGAAGCTTTTTCATTTCTGCGGCAAAGTCTTCTACTCCAGATCTCTCAACTCTGATACTCCTCTTGGATTCATCCCATATACTATCTGAAATGGGCTCTTTCTGGTACTTCGGTTTGGTGAGTCATTATATGCAAACTCTGCTTCTGACAGAATTTGATCCCACTGACTATGATGTTTAGTGACCAGACTCCTCAGCGAATTTCCTAAGCTTTGATTCACCACCTCAATCTATCCATCCATTTGAGGATGATGTGATGAACTAAAATATAGTTATGTCCCCAAATTCTTCCATAATGTCCTCTAGAAATGACCAACAAACTTAGTGTCCCTGTTTGAGACAATACTCTTAGGAAACCCATGAAGTCTCACAACTTCCTTAAAAAAAAAAATTGCAATGTGTGTTGGATCATTATTCTTCTGGCATGGGATAAAGTGTGCCATATTTGAGAATATATCAACTACCACAAATATGGAATCAGTTCCGCTTTGTGTCCTTGGCAATCCAAACACAAAATCCATGCTTATTGCATCCCAAGGCCTTTCTGGAATAGGCATTGGTTGATACAATCCAACATTCTGTCTCTTCCCTTTTGCATACTGGAAAATCTTACATCTGTTCACAAACTTCTTTACTTCTTCCCTCATACCTGGCCAATAGTATGAATTGTTCAACTGTGCAAATGTCTTGTCATGGCCAAAATGTCCTTCTAGACCTCCACTATGTTTTTCCTTCAACAGATTTTCTCTCATCGAGCATTTCGACATGCACAACTAACAACCTTTAAACAAAAATCCATCTTGAATCATATACTCTGTCCACTGACTTATGTCTTTGAGAACAGGATTTGCACATGCTTCATATGCCTCCTTAAAATCTGGATCATCACAATACATCTCCTTAAGGTGTTCAAAACCTAAGGTTTTCAATTGAAATTCATGTAGAATTAGACATCTCCTGCTCAATCCATCAACAACTTTGTTAGCATTACCAGAAATATGTTTAATGAAAAAAGTGAAATTTTCCATAAACTCTATCCACTTAGCATGTCTCTGGTTTAACTTCTCCTGTCTGGTTATGAATTGTAAAGCTTGATCATCGCTATACAAAACAAATTCCTTTGGAACAAGATAGTGCCTCCATTTCTTCAAGGCTTGAATTATAACATAAAATTCTTTCTCATATGTGGAGTAATTTCTCTTAGTGTCATTCAAATTCTCACTAAAATATGAAGCATGCCTATTATCTTTGCTCAAGATTGATCCAACTGCAACTCCACTCACAACACAACTTACTTGAAATGTCTTCCCGAAATCTGGAAAGACCAGAATCGGTCGTTCTGTTATCTTCTCCTTCAATATATTGAATCTTTTCTCAACTTATTCTGTCCACTTAAAAGACTTGTGTCTCTTCTTCACCGTATCCATCATCGGTGTACAAATTCCACTAAAATTTCTACTGAACTTCCTATAGAAACTTGCTAATCCATGGAAGCTTCTCACCTCGAATATGCTTCCTGGCGATGACTATTCTTTGATTTCTCTCACCTTCTCTAGATCCATCTTAAATTCATTTGAAGAGATCACAAAACCCAGGTAAATGAGTTCAGTCTTCATAAAAGAGGATTTCTTTAGATTTATCAACTTCTCCCACTGCAATCTTCTCATCACTAATGTCAGATGTCTCAAATGCTCTTCTTTAGTCTTACTGAAGACTAGTATATGATCCAGATATACAATCACAAACTTACCAATGAAGTATTTCAATACCTCATTCATCAAACTCATAAAAGTACTTGGGGCATTTATTAAGACAAACGACATAACAAGCCACTCATACAACCCTTTGTTTGTTTTGAAGGTTGTTTTCCACTCATAACCCTCTCTCATTCTTATCTGGTGATATCCTCTCTTCAAATCTATCTTTGAGAAATAATTTTCCACACTCAAACAATCCATTAAGTCATCCATCCTCGGTAAAGGAAATTTGTACCTGATGGTGATCTTGTTTATGGATGTTGAGTCTGTACACATTCTCCATCCTCCATCCTTCTTCGGACTTAACACAATTGGTATTGTGCATGGACTCAAGCTGATGCAGGAGCATCGCTCCACCCCAACAATGCGTCAACTATACAACACATCAAAGTGTGCAATTTCAAATTTCAAAAATGCAATTAAATGTTTGTAAGGCTGGAAGAGCCAAATCATTGCCTTTGTACAGGATGTAGATAAAGTCTCCTTTAATGGTTGACAGGCTGATAATATCTAGATCTGATCCGGACTAGACAACCATTGAATGCAATTCAATGTAAATTAATGAGAGTAGGTATCTTGGAGGGAAGAGCTCGAGGAGCCCCTTTTGGTAAAAATATCTTTGTATCTAGATTCATCAGTTTTAGAAGAGGAAGATAAGATTAGCTGAGGAAGAAGAGATAGGAAGAATAAAAGAGAGGTGAGCAATCCTCCGACTTCGTGATACACAAAGTCCCGATATGAGAAAGGGAGAGCATGAACGTTGGATCACGAGGATTGTGGACCGTTGATATGACACAATGGAGCTCAGAGTTTAAGAGATCAGGAGTCAAGAGAGTTAGGGTTGACTCATATGTGAATAATCGACATCTGAAGCATGAAACACCTTTTAGTTAGGCTTGTGGTCACAATAGGTGGTCACATGGGGGAAGCTTGTTCCTAGTGTTTGTTCGTGCAGGCCGATTTTCACAAGGACATGTGGATTTGTTCATGGGATTCCAACAGGGAATAGAAGAGATAATCTAGCTTAGAGAATTTGAACGATCCTTTACCGGGAGGTCAACGGACCCTACCGAGATAGGGGGGTCTGCGTCATGTGGTATCAAAGCACATAATTTATTTTCATATCGTAGGAAAATGAAAAAGGAGAAGTTGGGAATGCTCTCGATTGTAGAGTAAACAATAGACTTACTAGGAGTGTAGGTGGAGAAAGAGGAAGAAGATGGCTACTGAAGGCCAAAGGAGTGGTCAAGACAAAGACCGCCAGTAGAAAATAAAGGATGAGATGGACCAAGAGTTCATCGAGATAATAAAATGAATGGATAATCTTGCATTTAAAATGTAGCAAGATGCAAAGGTGCATTGGGTGTACGAGTGGCCCATGAAGAAGAAGGTGAAGTGGCTAGTTAAGGAATTGTTGGCCAGAGGACAACAAAGGATTTTGAGAGTATGGATGAGGTATGTTTAAAGCCTCAGAGGTGAAGAGGAGATGGTTCACATCTGTGAACCAGAAGCTGGGAAGAGTCTCAGTGGTGATGAGGAGAAGAGATCAAGAAAAGATCTCATAAAATGTCAGGTGGGCAGTGAAGAAAGTTCAGATTGCCAGGTGGGCAATGAGATGGGATCATTGGAGGATCTTATAGACTGCTAGGAGGGTAGGGAATAAATCCCAATTTTCCAAGTGGGCAAGGGAGAGAAGATGAACTCAGCTGAGAGTTCGTATTAGCAAGGAGAGCTCATGGAGGAAGGTCAGAGGAATGTTCTGGTCATTGGGGGAATTCAGATATTCTTACCAAACAACCCTGTTGAGGCCAGAGAATGTGTTGTATATACAACAACATAAAAAGGAAAACCAACAATGACTGTCATAAGGGAAGAAGAAATGGAGAAGACATCAGAATCTTCCCCAGCAGAACAAGAGCATGCAGATAAGGTGCTCACTGCATGGGAGAAGGAGTTAGAAATGCTAGAGGATTGGTTGAAAAATTCAAAACCAGTAGATGAATTCCATGAGAAGACATTCATGCATATTTTGGGAGAAGGGAATTTGACAGAATTGCTCGAAAATTTTGGCCAGGAAGTTGAATAGATGATGACTGCAGCACCAAGGCCTGTAGCAAAAGATGAATAAAAATTCCAGTCTTGGGAGTAGCTGGATGAAGCTGGAAATATGCCAGCAAGAGAACTGGAAGAAGAAAATATGTCAGAAGGAGAAGTTGAGAAACAACTCAGTGATGAGATTGCAGAAGAGGAGTATGTAGCAGGGTGGCCAGTTAGTGCCACATGAGATGAATATAGCAGGGGGGGATCGATTTGATCTACCCATTGCCAAGGAGGAAGTGCAATAGAGAAGACTTCCAGAGTGCCAGACATTGGAGTAGCTAGAAGAGGTGATTGAAGAAATAAGGAGGCTGATGTTGAGGTCAGTGCAAGAATCTGTCAATGAGCAGAAGCTGAGTAGAAGGAAGCCTGGGAGAGAAGCATGGAAGAAGCAACAATAACGACAAAGCAGTGGAGCAGGTGGACAGCTCTAGAAGATAGTTTTGTATCCAGGTAGATTTCAATAGATCTGGGTATCTCATGCGCAGGAGCTCGTGAATTTTTCGCAGCAGTGCAGTATGATGCAGAAGCATCTCTCCACCCCAGCAATGTGCCAGCTAGACATCATATCAAAGCGCATAATTTCAAATTTTAAAATGAAATAAAATGTTTGTAAGGATGGAAGAGCCAAATTGTTTCCTTTGTATAGGCTGTAGATAGAGTTGGCTTTAATGGTTGACAGGATGATAAGATCTAGATCCGATCCAGACTAGATAAACATTGAATGTAATTCAATGTAAATTAGTGAGAGTAGGTAGCTTGGAGGGAAGAGCTCGAGGAGCCCCTTTTGGTAAAAATATCTTTGTATCTAGATTCATCAGTTTTAGAAGAGGCAGATAAGATTAGCTGAGGAAGAATAGAAGAGAGGTGAGTAATCCTCCGACTTCACAATATGCAAAGTCCCGATATGCGAAAGGGAGAGAAGGACCGTCGGATCACAAGGATTTTGGACTATTGATCTGACGCAGCAGAGCTTGGAGTTCGAGAGATCAGAAGTCAGGAGAGTCAGGGTTGAATCATATGTGAATAATCGATGTCTGAAGCATGAAACGCCTTTTAGTTAGGCTTGTGTTCATAGAAGGTGGTCGCGTGGGGGAAGCTCTTGCCCGATGCTTGTTCGTGCAGACTGAGTTTCACAAGGACCCATGGATTTGTTTGTGGGATTCCAACAGGGAATAGAAGAGCTAATTCATCTTAGAGAATTTGAATGATCCTTGACCGGGAGGTCAGCGGACCCTACCGAGGTAGGGGGGTCTGCGTCATGTCTCTCTAACTAACCCTTTGTCCATCAAATCTTGGACTTGTCTCTTTACCTCCTCATTCTCCCAAGGTGTCAATCTGTATGCTGATTTATTCGACATAATTGATCCTGGTATTAGATAAATGTGATGGCTAATACTCCTTATAGGTGGTAGTGAGCTTGGAAACTCATCCACTACTATGTCAACAAAATTGTCTAATATCTTCTGAATTTCTTTAGGCAGATCATCCATAGAATTCCTTGTAAGTATAAGCCTTGGTTTCCTCACCACGAAAAACTGCATGTCCTGTTCCTTCTTAACTCTACTCAAGAGTTCCTTCCCACTCATGAGAAGTATGCTTGTGTTGGCTTCTTCCTTTACTTTCTTCTCCTCTATTGGAAACAACATATGTGTTCTACCATTCTTCGCCAAAGTATAGGTATTTTTTCTCCCATCATGAATGACATTACTGTCATACTGCCATGGTATTCCCAACAAAACATGGCATACATCCATGGGAATCACATCACACAAAATCTCATCTCTATATCCTCCTATCTTAAATTCAACTAGGCATTGTTTAGTTACTGTTACCTAGTGACCTTTCTGCAGCCATAAGACCTTATACAGAGTCGGATGTGCAGTTGTCTCCAACTCCAATTTCTCCACCATCTCTATGGATACTAAGTTATCAGTGCTCCCACTGTCAATTATCACCTTGCATACTCTTTCTTTAGTCTTGCAAGTAATTCTGAGCAAACTATTCCTCTGCACTAGTTTTTCAACCTCTGGCTCTTGTTTCAAGAGAAATTTATTCATCATCAAGGATCTCCCATCTTCCGCACCTTCTGCTTCAACATTCTGCTTATGCGCTTCCGAAATGTGAGCTTCATCTCCTCCTTCTTTATTTCTCTCGGGGCATTCCCAAGACATGTGTCCTGTCTTTCCACATACATAACACTTCACTTCTCCTCCTCTGCCTCTTCCTCTTTCTTGAGTAAAAGAGTTTCTTCCACCATACTGTCTCCCTCAGGAAATTCCTCCTCTTTCCGAGTGACTATGTGGATTTTGCGTCTCAACTTTGGGCTTCTGTGCCTTATCATGGACAATTCCCTTGCCTCTCTTCAACCTTCTTCCTTTGCTTCGCTGGGTTTACTTTCTAGCCAACTTCTCTTCTGCCCTCAACGCAATATGATAAGCATCCTCCACTGTTCTCACTGTCATCATGCTAATTTCATCCTGTATTTCATATCCTAGACCATTAATATACCTTACAACCTTTTCATCATATTTTTCTCTCTTTCTAACCCTGATGTTTAGTTTGTAGAAATATTATGTGTACTCTTTCACATTTATTCATTTTTGCCTCAGGTTCTGCAACTTTCTGAACAGATTTATCTAGTAATCCTTGGGTATGAATTTAGCCTTCAACTTGGCTACCATTCTATCCCAGCTCTTGATATTTTTCTTTCCTTTTCATCTTTTGTTAGCCTGCAGTTCATCGCACCACAATGCTGCATGTCCTTTTAATTTGGTGACATCATTCTTTACCTTCTTCTCCTCATCGATGTCTTCATATTCGAAGTACTTTTCCATTGCTAGTATCCAATCAAGCAATTCCTAAACATCTAAATTGACTTCATACATTGGGATGTCTATCTTCGCTCTAGCTCCTAACTTGACAACCGCTTTCAACAAGCATTCTTTTGCAACATCCTCTACTATAACTTCTTCAACTTCCAATTATTTTTTCTCTGCATCACTGGAATCTCCAACATCAGGTGCTCTCCTTTGTGTTGTCTCCATAGCATACAACCTTGCACAAAGTTCTCGCATCTCCCTTTCCATAGCTTGATTTTCTACAGGCAGCTTTGCACGTCTTCTAGGCGACATTTTGCTGAACTTTATTCACACAACTATTACCTAATGTATCTGATACCTCTTGATGATATTAGGCTACCTCTTCTTGCCTAAAGAAATCAATTATGTGCTCTGATACCACTTGATGCACCCCCCCTTCCCTCCTTGGGATTCTACGACCTCCCAGTCAAGGATCTTCAAAATAAAGAACCGAATCGGTTCTTAGGGCCTTAAATAGACCCAAAAAAATAACACACAGGTCCCTTTGATGTTAGTTGTAGGTTCAAATTACCTGCAACCCTAATTTATGGCGCTTATGGAAACACGAATTTGTGAGTACTAGCTCATGTGCTAGACTCCTCCAATATGACCACGCGCTGAGACCGTGGGTCAAATCCCTTCGTAACTTCAACTTTGACGATTTTACGACCTCTGCCCTTATCTCCTACTGAAGCACTTTCTACCAAAATACATGGATCTCTTCCGCATGTCCACCTGGATCTGACGGTCCAACTCTAATTCGGCCTTCGTGACTTCACGAATATTGTGCTAGCTCCACGCAAAATCCAAAACTCCACCCCCCAAACTCTCCAATCCGTTACCACGTATCATCCCCGTATCTAACAGCTAGGATCACTTTGCAACTTCACGACTTCAATGAACACCACTCTTACAACACTTTAAAACACTCTGAACCACGAAGTGCTGAAATATCTTTACAGCTATCCTCCATGCAACTCTCCTAGATCTGACGGTCTAGAATGATTTTGATCCCTCATGAATAGATCTTGCTCGTTTAATTGGAGAATATTCAAAGGACTCCACTCTATTGAACGATTCTCACCGCTATCTTTTCTGAGCTTGTTCTCCCTCGAACCTTTGCTTCTTAGAACACCTCCTTGACAATTAGTCGAATTTTACCCTGTGCACACCTTGCAACAAGTTTTCCTCCACAACTTGGCTTCTTTGTGGACGACTGCGCACGCCTTGCGATAGTTCTTCACGTCCTTTTGCAAACAACTTATGATACTCCCGAGATCTTGAGTCAAAAGAATCTGTCATGCATTCCTTGCGGATCGTATGCACTCTTTGCATACAAAACTCCAAGTTATCTCCCTTGGGATTATTCCCCCTCAACACTCTAAACTTCTCAGAATGATTCCTTCGATACTTAACCAAGTATCGATCTTGCACACACCTTGTGACAAACTTCCTTCAAATCGATTCTTGAAGGGTGACTGTGGACTCCTTGTAGCAGTTCTCAAATGCTCAATTATTCCTCCTGAACAATACAACTCTAAGAACGTATTTATATACAAACACTTTCAAACTATCCCTCTTGAATTTCTGAGTCAAAACAGACTCTGTCAATGCACACCTTGCAGACACTTATGCACTCCTTGCATACAAAAGTTTCATGTTATCTCTTCTGAGCTTCTGATTCGAAACAAACTTTGTCAATGCACACCTTGTGGACACTATGCACTCCTTGCACAGGCTCATAGAAGAGAATTAACTGAAACTTATCTAAATCCTCATAGATTCATACATTCAACCATGTAAATGCATTCATAACATAAGAACAAGAAATAATAGAGAATTGCAATTAAACATAAAGCCTACCATTCATTCATTCAGATAGACAAAATGACAACAACACCACACGTTTGGGACAACACTCCTCTGTTATATTCATTCAAATGATATGTACATGAACTTATACAATGATCTTTATCAACTCCACAACTTAGATTCGGTTGCAATACTCCTCAACAAATCAAAGCAACTAGAATGCCAACAACCTCATCTGGGAAATAATGCATTTATACAACATGATCTCATTGAGCTTTCCCTCAAAGCTACCTTAGTGCTATTCTATCAAAGTAAAAACATTCAACTACTAAGGATTTATTACAATAAATGTTTGCGATAGACAATTAAGATCAAATGTATCGAATCTGTACTGCAAGCAACTTCATTAAAAGAAAATATATTCCCCAAGGATGTTATGCGATCCTCTAGCTCCAAAACATTTAAGAAGTTATTAAATTATAGTCTTTTCAGAATATTTGCATGATATGCCTTCTTAAATTCAAAATCATCTCTTCAAAATGCGCACTAGTGCGCTGATCTGTCTCCCACTCATGCTTTGTTGGTGATGCTCCTGCATCACTACAGTTTGACTGTGGCGAACCAAAATAAAACTGTTTAGGGCCCCAAAATGGCCCTAGAAGTAAAACAAGACGCGTTGACATGAAAACATACAAAATAAGCTAGTTGTATTAGGTGGGAGGCCACCAGTATCCACCTTGAATATGTGTAGGCTTCAGACAACCCTAGAAGTGTAGAACCCACAATTACAAAGAAGTACAAACGAATGTGTTGAACTAAAAATTGGAAAAGGAGCCAGTTGGAACAGGTAGGTGGCCACCAATATCCGCCTGAATCAATCCTCCCCCCTTAGGAGGCAATGGTCTCCGTTGCGTTGAGTGCCTAGGGAAGAGAGGAAATCATTTTTTGAATCTGAATCTTGGTGAGCTGCATGCTTTGTTGGAGAAGTTATGATGCTTGGTCTATGGAAGACTGTCACAAGCCTATTGCTAGCACGGTTGAATATGCTCCACCAATCTCTTGTCTTTGGGTTTGACAGGGCATTGTGTAGGCACCATTGTAAGTGAAGAAACATTATTTTTTTGCTGGATAAAAGGTGTTGAGGCTATAGTGTTTGTAGCAGTCTTCTGTGCATCCTTTGAATAGACTATGAAGAGGATGAATTTTGAAATATGAGAGATTACCTTGCGACACTTTTTTGGTGGAGCAGTAGTCAGAACTACCTCTGGTATCCTATAGAGATGACCTCCCAAAGTAATAATGACACTATGGGGTCTAGAATCATAGACATCATGACGTCTCCACATATATGGTTGGCCCAAAACCACATCACACACATGAAGAGGGGAAACATCACACATTACCTCATCCTTGAAGGGTTGGATTCCATAGGATAGGCAACACTACTGGCTGACACAAAGATCTCGTCCCTGGTGAAATCAACCAATGTTGTATGGATGCGGGTGTGGTTTTGTCGACAAACCCAAATGTTTGATGGCCTTATCTAAGATGAGGTTCTTTTGGCTTCCGTTATCAACAACGAAATGCAATGGGGTCCCCTTCACTCACATATATGAATGGAAGAGGCACTCCCCCTCTTAAGGATCTACTAATTCTTCTGATTGAATTGTTGTGGTCACGACAGTGGCAGTAGGGTCTGCATCGATGATCTATCTATTTTCAATATTTTCTAGATTAGATTCTGAATCAGGGTTCAACTCCGTGTCTTTGACCTCGACCACCAATGACTGTTTCGAGTGACATTCATCGGTGTTGTGCCAGAGGATTTTGTGGAAGTCACACCACTTCCCAGTGTCATTCTTCATCTTTCCTTTACCCTTCTTGTCGTGTGTCTTGGACTCATTGTCTAGATGTTTTTGGTTAGGACCGTTCTTACCATGCTTTGGTTGTAGCAGATTTGCAGACCCAAACTTCCATTTGTTCTGGTGCCTAAATTTCTGCTCGATTTTGACAACATATCTATAGGAAACTCCTAATGATGAGATGTTTAGGAAATACATTTTGGTTTGGATGTACTTATGTAGAGCCCCAAGGTATTTTAGAACCAGATGCCGCTCAAAGTCTTTGATACCCAACTAGGTGCGCAAGGTATGAGAAGTATTTGTGAACTCCGAAACTGTTTGGCTCTTCTCTTGCCAAAGTGTGGTCCATGTCATGTACTGGTATTCATAGTTATCAACATGATAGGATTGTTCTTTAACTGCATCCACAAAAAAATCCCAAGTGGGCTCTACCCCATATATTCCATATTCCTCTGTGGAAATTTTCTCCTAGTAAGTTTCCCACCAATGTTTGACATGGGGGAGAGCCTTGAGGAGTGTGAAGGTGATCTTTTCCGTGTCGAAATTTTTTTGAACAAAGAAATAACATTCTAATATATTTAACCATTTTTCTAGGGCATCTGCATCTATCTAACCTTCAAATATGGGAATATCAAAATTTACCTGTACCTTGAAGGGGTTTGCATGGTTGCTTGATGAAGATGCTTCTCCTGTGGGCAACCATCGAAGGATATGCACAAAGTTGTCCATAATTTCATTCCTTTGTCACACGAGGGATTCCTTGAGAAACATATTAATAGGATCTCCTGCTCCATCATATTTCTTTTCGTCCCCCAGGGGTTGTTATTAGGCTTGATGCGAATGATCTTGCAATGGATCAATTGGTTCGAGTCCCAACTTCTTGTACCTAGATCTTGTTGGGGACATTCACGAAGAAAAATAAATGAAGAGAAGACAACTCTGATATCACTGATCTATATTATGTTTGGAACGAAATGAAAGTAGAGATATTACGATGAAACACTCATGAAAATTGCCAAAAACAGAGAAATACAATAATACTTGATTTCTATTAATGAAATAATTGTAAAGATACTATAAAAACACAGAGTGCAAGACTCGCTAGAATGGTGGCATCTTTATATCTGAGAAGAGATGTGACGACTACACTCATTCGCCAAAATATCCTTACAGTGAGGCTCTGAAGGTCATTTTATGTTAAACAGGAATGCCAAAACCCTAGACATCCAAAAACCTAACCCTAGGAGATGAAACGCCAAAAGCCATGTGGGCCCCGTTTGGGTAAGTTAGTACATTAACTTCCCAGGGTCGTAATGTTTTCATACGATCTCCATTTTAGGCACGTGATAGCCTGTTGGAAAGGTCTTTTCAAGAACTATGCATTATGTCATCAAAATCTGACTCAATCTACAGTTTGACTGTGGTGAGCCAAAATAACACTGTTTAGGGCCCCAAAATGACCCTGGAAGTACAACAAGATGTGCTGACATAAAAACATACAAAATAAGCCAGTTGTATTAGGTGGGAGGCCACCAGTATCCACCTGGAATATGTGTAGGGCTTCAGACAACCTCAGAAGTGTAGAACCAACAATTACAAAGAAGTACAAAAGAACATTTTGAGCTAAAAACTGATAAAAGGATCCAGTTGGAACAAGTGGGTGGCCACCAATATCTGCTTGGATCAATCCTCCCCTTTAGGAAGCAATGGTCCCCATTGTGTTGAGTGCCCAGGGAAGAGGGGAAATCATTTTCTGAATCTGAATCTTGGTGATCTACGTGATTTGTTGGAGAAGTTATGCTGCTTGGTCTATGGAAGACTATCACAAGCCTGTTGCTAGTAGGGTTGAATATGCTCCACCAATCTGTTGTCTCTGGGTTTGATGGGGCATTGTGTAGGCACCATTGTAGGTGAATAAACAATCTTTTTTTTTTGGATAGAAGGTGTTGAGGCTGCAATGGTTGTAGTTGTCTTCTATGAATCCTTTGAACATACTGTGAAGAGGATGAATTTTGTAGTATGAGATATTACCTTGCGGCACTGTTTTGGTGGAGCAGTAGTCGGAACTACCTTTGGTATCCTATAGAGATGACCTCCCAAAGTAATAATGACACTATGGGGTCTAAAATCATATACATCATGACATCTCCACATATATGGTTGGACCAAAACCATATCACATACATCAAGAGGGGAAACATCACACATTACCTCATCCTTGAAGGGATGGATGCCATAGGACAGGCGACACTGTTGGCTGACACAGAGATCTCATCCCTAGTGAAGCCAACCAATGTTGTATGGTTGCGGGTGTGGTGTTGTCCACAACCCCAACTCTTTGACAGTGTTAGCTGAGATGAGGTTCTTCTGGCTACCATTATCAACAATGAAATGCAACGGGGTCCCCTTCAACCAAATCTATGAATTGAAGAGGTGCTCCCCCACTTCAGGATCTATTGATTCTTCTGGTTGAATTGTTGTGGTCACGATAGTGGCAGTGGGGTTTGTGTCGATGATCTGTCTGTTTTCAATATTTTTTGGATCAAGTTTCGAACCATAGTTCGACTCCATGTCTTTGACCTCGACCACCAATGACTGTTTCGAGCGACATTCATCGGTGTTGTGCCATGGGATTTTGTGGAAGTCATACCACTTCCCTGTGTTATTCTTCTTCTTTCCTTTACCCTTATTGTCATGTGTCTTGGATTGGTTGTCTAGAGGTTTTTGGTTAAGGTCATCCTTATCATGCTTTGGTTGTAGAATATTTGCAGACCCAAATACCCATTTGTTCTAGTGCCTAAATTTTTACTCGATTTTGATACCATATTGATAGGAAACTCCTAATGATGAGATGTTTAGGAAATCCATTTTGGTTTGGATGTAACTATGTAGAGCCCCACGGTATTTCAGAACTAGATTCCGCTCGGAGTCTTTGATACCCAGCTTGGTTTGCAAGGAATGGAAATCATTTGTGAACTCCGACACTGTTTGGATCTTCTCTTTCCGTAGTGTGGTCCATCTCATGTACTGGTCTGCATAGTTATCAACAAGATAGTATTGTTCTTTGACCGCATCCACAAAAAAATCCCAAGTGGGCTCAACCCCATATATTCCATATTCCATTGTGGAACTTTTCTCCCAGTAAGTTTCCCACCAATGTTTGACATGGTGGAGAGCCTTAAGGCGTGTGAAGGTGATCTTTTCCCTGTCGGAAAAATTTTGAATAGAGAAATAACCTTGTAATATATTTAACCATTTTTCTAGGGCATCTGCATCTATATGACCTTCAAATATGGGACTATCAAATTTACCTATACCTTGAAGGGGGTTGCATGGACGCTTGATGAATATGCTTCTCCTATGGGCAGCCGTCGAAGGATATGCGTGAATTTTTCCATCATTTCGTTCCTTTGTTGCACATGGGTTTCCTCGAGCAACATTTTAATAGGATCTCCTACTCCATCATCTTTTTTTTCATCCCCCATGGTTTTTTTTTGGGATCGATGCGACTGCTCTTACAATGGATCGATTGGTTGGAGTCCCAACTTATTGTACCCAGATCTTATTGGGGACATGCACGAAGAAAAATAAATGAAGAGTAGACCACTTTGATACCACTGATCCAGATTATGTTTGGAATGAAATGAAAGCAAATATATTAGGATGAAACACTCATGAAAATTGCCAGAAACAGAGAAATACACCAATATTGGATTTCTATTAATGAAAGAATTATAAAGAGATTGCAAAATAGAGAGTGCAAGACTCTCTAGAATGGTCGCAGCTTTATCTCTGAGAATAGATGTGGCGACTACATTCATTCGCCAGAAGATCCTTACAATAAGGCTCTGAAGGCCTTTTTATGTTAAACATGAATGCCAAAGCCCTAGACATCCAAAAACCTAACCCTAGGAGATGAAATGCCAAAATTCATGTGGGCCCCATTTGGGTAAGTTAGTACATTAACTTCTTGGGGTCATAACTTTTTCATACAATCTTTGTTCTAGGCACATGATAGCCTGTTGGAAAGGTCTTTTCGAGAACTAGGCATTACACCATCAAACTTTGAATTTGTCTATAGTTTAACTATGGCGAGCCAAAATAACATTGTTTAGGGCCCCAAAACGGCCCTGGAAGTACAACAAGATGTGCTGACATGAAAACATACAAAATAATCCAGTTGGATTAGGGGATTTTGTGGAAGTCACACCACTTCCCAGTGTCATTCTTCATCTTTCCTTTACCCTTATTATTCTATGTCTTGGACTGGTTTCCTGGAGGTTGTTGGTTAGGGTCATCCTTACTATGCTTTGGTTGTAGAAGATTTGCAGACCTGAAATCCCATTTGTTCTGGTGCCTAAATTTCTGCTCGATTTTGACAACATATCGATAGGAAACTCCTAATGATGAGATGTTTAGGAAATCCATTTCGGTTTGGATGTACCTATGTAGAGATCCACGGTATTTTAGAACTAGATTCCGCTCGGAGTCTTTGATACCCAACTTGGTGCACAAGTTATGGAAAATATTCGTGAACTCCGACACTGTTTGGCTCTTCTTTTGCCATAGTGTGGTCCATCTCATGTACTGTTCTTCATAGTTATTAATAGGATAGTACTTTTATTTGGCCACACATGGGAGAGAGCCTTGAGGAGTGCGAAGGTGATCTTTCCCCGTCGGAAAAATTTTGAACAGATAAATAAGCTTCTAATAGATTTAACCATTTTTCTATGGCATCCGCATCTATCTGACCTTCAAATATGGGAATACAAAAAATTTACCTGTACCTTGAAGTGGGTTGCATGGCCACTTTATGAAGATGCTTCTCCTGTGGGCAACCGTTGAAGGATCTGCGCGAAGTTGTCCATCATTTCGTTCCTTTGTCGCACGAGGGATTCCTCAAGCAACATTTTAATAGGATCTCCTGCTCCACCATCTTTCTTTTCATCCCCCATGGGTTGTTGTCGGACTCAGTGCGACCGATATTGCAATGGATCGATTGGTTCGAGTCCCAACTTCTTGTACCTAGATCTTGTTGGGGACATGCACGAAGAAAAATAAATGAAGAGCAGACAACTTTGATGCCACTGATCCAGATTATGTTTGGAACGAAATGAAAGAAGAGATATTACGATGAAACACTCATGAAAATTTCCAGAAACAAATAAATAAAACAATACTTGATTTCTATTAATGAAAGAATTGTAAAGAGATTGTAAAAATACAGAGTGCAAGACTCTCTAGAGTGGTGGAAACTTTATCTATGAGAAGAGATGTGACGGCTATGCTCATTCGCCAGAAGATCCTTACAATGACGCTATGAAGGCATTTTTATGTTAAATAGGAATGACAAAACCCTAGACATCTAAAACCCTAACACTAGGAGATGAAACACTAAAAGTCATGTGGGCCCTGTTTGAGTAAGTTAGTACATTAACTTCCCATGGTCGTAAATTTTGCATACGATCTTCGTTTTAGGAACGTGATAGCTCATTGGAAAGGTCTTTTTGATAACTATGCATTGCACTGCCAAACTCTGACTTGGTCTACAGTTTGAATGTGGTGAGCCAAAATAACACTATTTAGGGCCCCAAAATGACCCTATAAGTACAACAAGATGTGCTAACATGAAAACATACAAAATAAACGATTTAGATTAGGTGGGAGGTCACCAGTATCCACCTGGAAGATGTGTAGGGCTTCAGATAGCCCCGAATGTGTAGAACCCACAATTACAAAGAAGTATAGAAGAACGTGTTGAACTAAAAACTAAAAAAATGAGCCAGTTGGAACAGGTGGGTGGCCGCCAATATCCACCTAGATCACCTGAGAGAAATGAAAAGCTTCTCCATAAAAAATAAAGGACCTTTAAAAATATATATGAATAAAATGTCTCGCTTGATGGGGGAATGCATTGTGATGTCCTTTAATTTCCAATGCATATGACACTCAATGTCCTCTAACTTCAAGTGGAATTGCAATGCTCTTTTTCTTTCGTTGCACATAGAACTCAATGTTCAGCCATAAAAACAATGAAAGGAACACAAAGGGCTTGGAAAAATGTTGCGCAAACGAAGGGATGTAGCACACCCTCCACAAAGGCACCCATAAATGAGAGAATATAATCCCTTGACATGTCAGGAACCCCATGCCCAAAGGTCTTACCCCCGTCCATCTCATGTTCACTACATGGCCTAGAGAGGGTCTTCTTGGGAAACACTCCTTGACTTTGGGATTGGTCTACCCAATAGGGCACCATGAAAACCCTTCCATACTTAAATTTGGAAAATTTTATAAGGTATTTGAGCATTTGTTTAGTTTGAAAAGGGGGTATTTAATGCACATGTTTGGGTGGTTCTTTTATTAAATGTAGCTTACTTGGCATGATACATGTGACTTGTGGACCCTTGGAGAGCATACTTGTTTGTCTTCGTAGGACCTTTCTCGATGAAAGCTATTCATGGAGGAAATATGCCACTTGGACCTCCATAGGGGCTTGAAATCCCATTGGTTGGATGTAGCACCCCACTCATTGGAGGAATTGGAAGATGAACGTTGCACTTGGGAAGGTGAATACAACACTTGAATGATGCTTGGAATCATGAAGGAAGGTGTGACATCGCATCTTGATGGAATGTTTGGCATGTTTGGCACATTTGGTGATGTTGTGGATTTGAAGCCCCACTCTATTGCTTGATTCAGGGATGATGTGGCACTCTTCTAGCTTGACCTATTAGCCTTTGGAGGCTTTCCATCACACGTGCTATCTTAGAGAGAGATTTTATGGGCCAACATCTCATCATTTTGTTATTTTTGGTTATTTTGTAGCCTATGTGGGAAAAAAAGAAAAACATCTTGCTAATTAAGTATTGTAACTTAGGTTTTAGGCTTAAATTTATGGATTTAATTGTAAAGTGGACAAACTAGAGCTTGATTTTCCTCATATAAATATGAGGCAAGTCACTTTGTCACAAAGAATAACTCATCACTTGAAAAATCTCTCTTGGACTGAAATTTCGGCCTCTTTGGTCAATTCTCTATCTCTTTCTCTTGTGCAAAAAATGGATGGAATACTTGTTTTTTGGTGGAATAAAGGCTACCTATTTCTCTTGGATGCTTTATTCTTGGAAAATTGTTGGAATATGTTTGACAAGTAAAGGTTTTTCATGATATATCTTGGATTAGGTAAGGAATTTATGCAATTTTGTGTTTTTCTTCTTAATTTCAAGGTTATACAATCAAACCCTAGGAGGAGTATAAGGGCATACACCCTCCATCAAGGAAATTTATACTATTGTCATTGGAAAGGTTTGAGGATTGCTACAAGGAGTAAGAGGGTTTACAAATGTGTAGAAAAACCTTACTAGGGTTTGTCTTCTCTAGGGATTAAGAGAGTTTACACCACTAGAATATCATAAAATCCTAGCTTAACTTGGTTGTAACCAAGCAAATGTCTCCATAACCCAATAGATAAGGCACTAATTGCATTGGAGATTGAATATTGTTGCATTGGTAAACATGAAATTTAAAAGATTGAATTTTTCAAGGTTGGATTTAAATTATATATTCTATTGGCTCTCTTTTCCTCTGATGGCATCTTGATTAGCCAAGTGATTATGCTGTTGTAATAAACATTAAGATACAAGCATCAGGGCTGCCACAAATTCACTCTTTCATATTCTTTTCCAAATTTTCTACTGCTGAAAATTACTTGTAATATGTGATAATTGTTCTATTGGTTATAATATATTGATTGGGTGGTTTACTTGCTAATTTCAGTGGCTAGAGCTTGCTGATGTAGCAAAAGTTTTCTACTGCCATTGTCTTGATCTAAACATTGCAACATTGTGTGCTAGTTGAAAGATTTATTTTCTAATATCGTATGCTTGATTTTGATGTTTAATTTGTAGTTGTTATAAATACTTCGTTGCCAATACATATTTCCTTACTACTGCAATTTTGGGACAACAAGGTTTCTTGGTGATTCCCCACTTTTCTTGATATTTATATCATCATATTTGGTATCATTTGGGTTTGTCTAACATTTGTTTGTAGGTACACAACCTTGGAATTTATTTATCAACTCCAAATACTCTCTTCTCTATCCTCAAGTTCATCTTAGACCTTGAAATATAAGGGTGTTCTTCTAGCTCCTTTCTTCTCCCCTACCAATCCTCTAGGGTCACCTAAGAATCCTACCTTGTGTTGGAATTTTCCTTCACTAAAAAGAGGGGGATATCTATTGAGGTGACAGTCATAAGTGTCCCCAATTGTATCACACATTTATCACTTGGGTTGGGCTTTGACCAAACTACAATCTATGCGATAAAAAAACCGATCCCAACCACATACATCTCCCTCTGACACTTGGCTATTTCATTTCATTTATGTATAAAAAGTTGACCTATCTTCCTAAGGCTCCATGGGAGAGAGTATTGATAAGTATTATGTCACATAAACCTTACATATTTAATCATATAAGTATTATGTCATAGATATTATTTCATTATTCCCTATGCTATGTGCTAGGTTGATTAACAACCTTTAATTTACATATTGATAATAGTCATTTATGAGTCATAGGGATTAAAACCAAAATTGTATAACATTTAAAACATGAAAAAATAGGACATTTATTTTCAACATTTTCAATTGAATATAGCATAATAGATAGGATGCATACCCCCCTTCCCTCCTAAGGGTTCTGCGACCTCCTGGTCAAGGATCTTAATATCCTGAGATGAATTAGCTCTTTTGGGCCATTAGTAGCCCCTGGAACAAATTACACAGGCCCCTTTTTCTCTTTAAGCGCAGGTATTATGGATCCCGCGACCCCCCTTCTTTAGCACTTTTATAAACTTGAAATTTGCTAGCTCCTCTTTGCATGTGACCTCACGCTATGTCCCGAGGCTTAACCTCTTGGGGGATTCACAAATTTGGGACTCTCACCGAGACCATATCTATGATCCACACCCCCCTTCACAACCAACGGTTGAGATCTACTTTTGGATTCCATGCTCCGAGAGTTCCGAATGTTCCAACCTCCAATTTTCCCTGGAGTACTCCATACCTGGAGTTCTAGACCAGGCGCCATGCGTCTGTCAAAATCAGCGGCTTAGGTCCACTTCGGGCTTCGAGGTTCGAGAATCCCGGATGCTCACACAACCTTTTCTCTCGATGTACTCCATACCCGAACTTCCAGATCAAGTTCCACACATCCGTTTAAATCAATGGTCCCGGTTTACTTTGGGACTTCGGTGTTCCGGAGTTTCGAATGTTCCAACAGTCTGTTCTCCCGAAGTATCTATTTATGGAGTCAAGGGTCGTGCGCCATGCGTCCTTCTCGTTCGACAGTGGGGATCCACTTCGGGCAACCCTTTGCTCCACGTTGATTTCTCCTCGCTTCCGAAGTATGTGATTTGCTGGTGTGTGTCTCCCGCAGATTGATGACTATAAATCACTTCGGCTATTTGGGCTTCAGGAACTTCAACCTCTCCACACTTTCTTTCTCCCGAAGTTCTTTCACCCGAAGTCAATGATCTGTTGACGCATGTCTCCCACGGATCGAAAAATACAAATCACTCTGACTAATCCATCTTTAAGAGTTTTTTCCACTCCACCCTCGTTTTCTCCCGGAGTGATTTCACCCAGAGTCTAAGGATTTATGCAATGATTCCTCCCTCATATCGATGACTCAGATGGACTCTGTTACTCCATGGATTTCCAAAGGAACTCACGACTAACTACCTCGCAACTCTTCCATATCTAATGGTCTGGAATGACTCCACTTCCTCCTGAAGGGATCTTGGACGATAACTCGTTAAATATTCAGATCTTTTCCCCCTTTGAGGATTCCTTCCTGCTATCTCTCTTGAGCTTTGTTTCTTGAACCTTTTGACTCCTTAGAGGGCTGCTTCAACACTTATTCAAATTTCAAATCTATGCACTCCTTGCAATAGATCTTTGCTCTCTTTCATGAGAAAACTCAAGCTATTCCTCTTGAGCTTTTTGAGTCAAAGACTCAGTCGACGCACTCCTTGCGTACGATATGAACACTCTGCATATGAAAGTTTCATGCTATCTCTTCTGAGCTTTGAGTCAAAATACTCTTTTAAACACATTCCTTTCGTATAGTATGCACTCCTTGCATAAGCTCAAGGAAGAGAAACAATTAAAACTTATTCAACCCTTCACGGATTCATTCATTCATAGTATAGCTCATGCATTCATGAAAACTCATAATAACAGAAAATAGTTACACTACAACACTTCCATGCATTTGGATCAATAACCATTTGTTATATTCATTCAAATGTAAATGGCTACAATTGATACAAGCAAATAAAAACTAAATGAGAAAATAATAATATGCAGCTATCAACTATTCAACATCATTATGTTCGACGACATTAGGTTCAACAGCCTCATTCAAGCACATAAGCATCTATTTATACAACATGACTCTTAGGGTTTCCTCTTGCTACCTATCCTACCAAATTAAAAACATTCAACTACTAAGCCTTTGTTACAATGAATTTTTTGAGATATGCAGATAGGGGCGGGTGCTCCAGATCTGCATTACAGTCAGTTTCATCTAAGGAAAAATGATCTTCTCTGATCTCACGCAATCATCCAGTCTCTGTTCATTAAATCTTTCTTTAACTTGCAATCCAATCAAAAAATATTTCCTCAAGATACGCCAACAATTCAAAATTTAAAACAAATCAAAAGGTGTGTTATGCATTGTGTTGTCCACGCGTGATTTATTGATGATTCTCCTGCATCATACTCCTCTGGGAAAAAAATAATGGACTCATGTCCATGAGCTCCTGCACTGACTTTCCATGCCTTTGGATATCAACTTCATTTACCCAACTGACATCTTCTATTGTGTGTCCCTTCCATTTTACCAAATATTCAAAATATGTCTTTCTCCTGGTCTTCTTATCAATCTTTTGATCAATGATCTTCTCCATCCGTGGATTTTTTGCTATAGGAATCTGCTTCTCCCACTGAATATTCTCCTAATATTCTGATCTTTTTGTGTCATCTTCCCTGTAAGGATACATGTCTGAAATCTTAAATATGGGTGATATACCCACTTCCCCTGGTAGCTCTAACTCATAGGCATTGGTACCAAACTTTCTTAGGATCTTTCATGGTCCAATATTCTTCAGCTTCAGCTTGTTATATTTTTCCCTTGGGAAACTTTCCTTTCTTAGGTGTGCTAAGACTTGATATCCAACTTCAAACTAAAATTCTCTCCTATGTTGATCAACCCTTCGTTTATATTCTACATTTCTTCTCTGCAAGTGCTCCTTGATCTGATTATGAAGCTTCTGCATTTATGCAATAAAGTCTTCTGCTCCAGCACTTTTGAATTCACCCTACTCCAGATCTCTCAATTTTGATACTCCTCATGTCTTCATTCCATACACTATCTAAAATGGGGATTTTCCTGTACTTCTGTTTGGTGAGTCATTATATGCAAACTCTGCTTGTGGTAGACGTTGATCCCACTGGCTGTGATGTTCAGTGACCAAACTTCTCAGCAAATCTCCTAAACTCCTATTTACCACCTTAGTCTGTCCATCCATCTGAGGGTGATATGATGAACTAAAAGACAATTTTGTCCCCAACTTCTTCCATAATGTTCTCCAGAAATTACCAACAAATTTAGAGTCTCCGTCCGAGACAATGCTCCTAGGCAATCCATGAAGTCTCACAACTTACTTGAAAAACAAATTCGCAACATGTGTTGCATCACTATTCTTCTGGCATGGGATAAAGTGTGCCATCTTTGAGAATATATCAACCATAAAAAATATGGAATCACTTCCCCTCTTGGTTCTTGACAATCCCAATACAAAATCCATGCTTATTGCATCCCAAGCACTATCTGGAATAGACAATGGCTGATACAATCCAGTGTTCTGTTTCTTTCCTTTTGCATACTAGAAAATATTACATTTGTTCACAAACTTCTTCACCTCTTCTCTCATACTTGGCATATATTATGAATTTTTCAATTGTGCAAATGTCTTGTCATGGCCGAAATGTCCTGCTAGATCTCCACCGTGTTTTTCCTTCAACATATTTTCTCTCATCGAGCACCTCGGTATGCACAATTGGAAACCTTTAAACAACAAACCATATTTAATCATATACTCTATCCACTGGCTTCTGTCCTTGAGCACATGATTTTCACATGCTTCATATGCTTCTTTAAAATCTGGATCATCACAATACATATCCTTAAGGTGTTCAAACCCTAAGGTCTTCAGTTGAAATTCCTGTAGAATCAGACATCTCTTGCTCAATGCATCAACAACTTTTTTAGCATTACCAAAAATATGTTTAATGACAAAAGTGAAATTTTGGATAAATTCTATCCACTCAGCATGTCTCTGGTTTAACTTCTCTTGTCTGGTTATGAATTGTAAAGCTTGATTATCGCTATACAAGACAAATTCCTTTGGAACAAGATAATGTCTCCACTTCTTCAAAGATTGAATTATGGTATAAAATTATTTATTATATGTGGAGTATTTCCTCTTAGTCTCATTCAACTTCTCACTGAAATATGCAACAGGCCTATTATCTTGGCTCAAGACTGCTCCACTTGCAACTCCACTTGCATCACATCTCACTTGAAATGTCTTCTAGAAATTTGGTAAGATCGGAATTGGTTGTTCTATTATCTTCTCCTTCAATATATTGAAGCTCCTCTCGACCTCTTCTATCCATTTGAAAGACTTGTGTCTTTTCTTCACCATGTCCATCATTTGTGCACAAATTCCACTGAATTTTCTAATGAACTTCCTATAGAAACTCACTAATCCATGGAAGATTCTCACCTCAAATATACTCCTTGGTGATAGCCATTCTTTGATTTCTTTCACCTTCTCTGGATCCATCTTTAATTCATTTGAAGAGATCACAAAACCCAAATATATGAGTTATGTTTTCATGAAAGAGGACTTCTTCAGATTAATCAACAACTTCTCCTGCTACATTCTCCTCATCACTAATGTCATATTTCTCAAATGCTCCTCTTCAGTCTTGCTAAAGACCAATATATCATCCAGATATACAATCACAAACTTACCAATGAAATCTTTGAATACTTCATTCATCAATCTCATAAAAGTACTTGGGAAATTTTTTAAGACAAACGAAATAACAAGCCACTCATACAACCCTTCATTTGTATTAAAGGCTATTTTCCACTCATCACCTTCTCTCATCATTATCTGGGGATATCCACTTTTCAAATCTATCTTTGAAAAAAAAAAATCTCCACTTAAGCAATCCATTCAGTCATCCATTCTTGGCAAAGTAAATATGTACCTGATGGTGATCTTGTTTATGGCTCTTGAGTCTGTACACATCCTCCATCCTCCATCCTTCTTTGGACTCAACACAGTTGGTACTACGCATGGGTTCAAGCTTTCTTTGACCAAACCCTTGTCTAATAAATCCTAGACTTGTTTCTTTACCTCCTCATTCTCTTGAGGTGTTAATATGTATGATGCTTTTTTTGGCAGAATTTCTCCTGGTATCAAATCAATATAATGGTTGATTGTTATGATGGGTGGCAATGAGTTCGACAACTCATCCACTACTATGTCGACAAAATTCTCCAACAGCTCCTGAACTTCTTCAGGAAAATCATCCATAGAAGTACTTGTAAGGACAACTCTGGGTTTCCTCACCACATCAAACTGCATCTCCTGTTCCTTATTGAACTTACTCAGGAGTTCCTTCCCACTCATGAGAAGTATGCTTGTGTTGGATTCTTCCTTTACTTTTGTCTCTTCTATTGGAAGAAACATGTGTGTTCTACCATTCTTTTCCAAAGTGTAAGTATTCCTTCTCCCATAATGAATGAAATTCCTATCGAAATGCCATGGTATTCCCAACAAAACATGACATGCATCCATGGGAATTACATCACACATAATCTCATCTCTATATCCACCTATTTTAAATTCAACAAGGGATTGTTTAGTTACCATTACCTGGTGTCATTTTTGCAACCATGAGACCTTATATGGATTTGGGTGTCCAGTTGTCTCCAACTTCAATTTCTCCACCATATTTGTGGATACCAAGTTATCAGTTCTCCCACTGTCAATTATCACCTTGCATACTTTGTATTTAGTCTCGCAAGTTGTCCTAAACAAACTGTTTCTCTTCACTGACTTTTCAATTTCTGGCTCTGGTTTTAAGAGAACTTTCCTCAACATCAAGGATTTTCCATCCTCTGAACCTTCTGCTTCAACATTCCTTTTCTGTGCTTCTAAATGTGAGCTTCACCTCCTCCTTCTTTCTTTCTCTCAGGACATTCCCAAGACACATGTCCTGTCTTTCCACATGCATAAAACCTTACCTCTCCTCCTCTGCTTCTTCCTTTTCCTCTAGAATAATTTATTCCACCACTTTGTCTCCCTCGAGAACTTTCTCCTCTTTTTGAGTGACTGTGGTTTCTCAGTCTCATTCTTGGTTTTATGTTCCTTGTCATGGGAAACTCCCTTACCTTTGTTTGGACTTCCTCCTCTGCTTCACTGACTTTGTTTTCTAGCCAAGTTATCCTCTGCATTCAGTGCAATCTGATAAGCATCCTCTACTGTCCTCATTGTCATCATGCTTATTTCATCCTGGATTTCATATCTCAGGCCATTTATATATCTGGAAACTTTTTCTTAATCTTTCTCTCTTTGTCCAACCTTGATATTTAGCTTGTAGAACTCCTCTATGTACTCTTTCACTGTCATTCCCTTCTGTCTCAGGTTATGCAACTTCTTGAACATATTTATGTGATAATCCTTGGGTATGAATTTAGCCTTCAGTTTGGCTACCATTCTATCCCAATTATTTATCTCCTACTTGCCTTTACTCCTCCTATCAGCCTGCAGTTCATCCCACCACAGTGATGCATGTCCTTTTAGCCTGGTGACAACATGTCTCACCTTCTTCTCCTTATCAACATATTCACAATCAAAGTACTTGTCCATGGAACTTATCCAGTCCAGCAACTCTTCAGCATCCAAATTGCCATCATACATTGGGATGTCTATCTTTGCTCTAGCTCCCAACCTCACAACGAATTTCAGTAAGCGTTATTCGGATACATATTCCCCTATAGCTTCTTCTTCAACCTCTATCTCTTCACTGTCTACATCACTAACGTCTCCAACATTAGGTGCTCTCCTCTGCGTTGCCTCCATCTCTTCCAACCTGGCACAAATCTCTCTCATTTCTCTTTCTACAATGCGATTGGCTATAGGTGGCTCCATGCGTCTCCTCTGCGACATTGTGTTGACTGGTTCTCACACACATAGTTCAAATTTGAGTTCCTTTTCGGCTACCTGAAAACAAAATCAGGATTTGATACCACTTGATGCAAACCCCCCTTCCATCCTAAGGGTTCTGCGACCTCCCGATCAAGGATCTTAATCTCATGAGCTAAATTATCTCTTTCGGGCCTTTAGTATCCCCTGGAACAAATAACATAGGCCCCTATTTCTCTTTAGGCATAGGTCTTATGGAACTTGCAACCCCACTTCTTTAGCGCTTTTATAAACTTGAAATTTGGGCGCTAGCTCCTTCCGCTAGCCCCTCTTTGCATGTGACCTCTGGCTGTGACCCGGGGCTTAACCTCTTGGGTGCTTCACAACATCAGGACTCTAACTGGGACTAGATCTACAGTCCACATCCCCCTTTGCAACCAATGGTTGAGATCTACTTCGGGACTCCACGCTCTGAGAGTTCTGAATGTTCCGACCTCCACTTTTCCACGGAGTACTCTGTACCCAAAGTTCTAGATCAGGTGCCATGTGTCCGTCCAAATCAATGACTCAGGTCCACTTTGGGACTTCAACGTTCAGGAGTCCGAGACGCTCACACAACATTTTCTCTCGAAGTACTTCGTACCTGGAGTTCCAGATCAAGTGCCATACATTTGTTTAATCAACAGTTTTGTTTTACTTCTGGACTTTGATGTTTGAGAGTTTCAAATGTTCCAACAATTTGTTCTTTCGAAGTACCTTCTTCTGGAGTCAAGGATCATGTGCCACACATCCTTATCGTTCAACGGTGGGGATCCACTTTGGGAGACCCTTTGATCCGCATCGCTTTCTCCTCGCTTCCAAAGTACACTATCTATTGGTGCGTGTCTCAAGCATATCGATAAATATAAATCACTTTGGCTATTCAGTCTTCGGGAGTTTCAACCTCTCCACACTTAATTTCTCCCATAGTTCTTTTACTCGAAGTCAATGATCTATCAACACGTGTCTCCCACAGATCGATGACTACAAATCACTCCGGCTAATCGGTCTTTGAGAGTTTTGTCCACTCCACCCTCGTTTTCTCCCGGAGTTCTTTCACCTAGATTCCATGGATTTCTTCCACGTTTCCTCCCTCAGATCGGCGACTCAGATGGACTCCGTTACTCCACGGATTTCCAAAGGAACGCACGGCTAATCACCTTGCAACTCTTCCATATCTGACAGTCTGGAATGACTCTGCTTCCTCCTGAAGGGATCTTGGCTGATAACTCGTTAAACCTTCAGATCTTCTCCCCCTTTGAAGATTCCTTCCCGCTATCTCTCTTGAGCTTTGTTTCTCGAACCCTTTGAATCCTTAGAGGGTTTCTTCGACACTTCGTCAAATTTCAGATTTGTGCACTCCTTGCAATAGATATTCGCACTCTTTCATGAGAAAACTCAGGCTATTTCTCCTAATATTTTGAGTCAAAGACTCTGTCGACGCACTCCTTGCGTATTTATGCACAATCTGTATATGAAAGTTTCACGCTATCTCTTCTGAGCTTTGAGTCAAAAGAATCTGTTAAACACACTCCTTGCATAAGGTCAAGGAAGAGAAACAATTGAAACTTATTCAACCCTTCACGGATTCATTCATTCACAGTATAACTCATGCATTCATGAAAACTCATAATAACAGAGAATAGTTACACAACAACACTTCCATGCATTTGGATCAATAACCCTCTGTTATATTCATTCAAATGTAAATAGATACAACTAATACAAGAAAATAAAAACTAACTCAGAAAACACTAATATGCAGCTATCAATTATTCAACAACATTATGTTCAGCAACATCAGGTTCAATAGCCTCATTTAGGCACATAAGCATCTATTTATACAAGAGGACTCGTAGGGTTTCCTCCAACTACCTATCCTATCAAATTTAAAACATTCAACTACTAATCCTCTGTTACAATGAATTTTCTGAGATATGCAGATAGGGGCAGATGCTCCAGATCTGCATTGCAATCAGTTTCATTTAAGGAAAACTGATCTCCTATGATCTCACACAATCATCCAGTCTTTTTTCAATAAATATTTCTTTAACTTGCAATCCAATAAAAAAATATTTCCTTAGGATATGCTAACAGTTCAAAATTTAAAACAAATCAAAAGGCGCACTATGCACTGTGCTAGTTGTGTTTTCCATGTGTGCTTTGCTGACGATGCTCCTGCACCAAGATAGATTACATATTGTTACCATGCATTATTTAAAAAAATTCTATTTAAAGGCCTACACTTGATTGAAAATATATTCAAGGTGGGAGATCGAGTATGGTTTCATTTCAACAAATAAAGGTTCATGTACTAGTAAAAATATCACGACTTTGTGGTATAGTCCTTTTGAAGTGTTGGAGAAAGTAGGTCATAATGCATATAGAATCCATCTACCTCCATATATGAACATTTACTTAGTAATGAATGTGGAAAATCTGAAACGCTACGAGCATTCCTTGTTAAATGAGGAAACTTATAGGAAAGTCCTATGTACCATAGAGGACTTAACACTATAATCTTATGTATATTTAGTAGAAGATACAATTTTTTAAAAGAATTCCAAAACAACTAGATAGGGGAAACATAAACTCTAACAGGTTGGGTTGAAATGAATATTCTAGGAAAGGGAAAATGGTACTCTCGGTAGAAGGTAAAGGAAAAATTTCCTCACCTCCTTCAGTAAAATATTATGGTGACCAAAAGTCTCCCAAAATGAGGGGGTATGATACAAAATGAATCACTATATATATATATTTATATATATATATTATTTATTTTGGTACTTTCAGGGTGGAAAAATTGGAACTATTGGCTTACAGGGCCCATTTTTAGAGGCAAGTCCTATTTTGTTGATTTGGGGTCTAGAAAATTCCAAAGCCCATTTGTAATGTACTTAACTGAAAAAATTTAGATAATTCAAATAAAATGTAGTGCAAAACCAAAGAACACAAGAGAAAATAGATAAACCCTCAAAAATATCTCTTGATAATTAAAAATATAGAAATATGTTCACTTGCCTCTTCAAGGGAGAAACCTCCTAGAGAAAATCTCCAAATACAATACCAACACTTTACAAAATATTACATAACCTTATACTCAATTGTTTATGTTTTGGTAGAATCGAACATGTACTTCCACATAGGTATGTGTTTTGCATGTGGAAGTAGTCAAAATATTCTAGTCTTGAGTTTACTTTAGTTAGAAGGAATTAATTAAAGTAAAATTGTATTTATTAGTGAATTGAGTTATTTAAGGACATGCTTAGCATGTAACATGTAATCTAAATCTTAAGTGGGTATGATAAGTAATCTCAATCGTAGATCACTTTGAATATTAAAAATAGATTGTAACTCAGGATTATTAAAGCAAGGATGGGCTATATGAGAAGTCACTTTTGATGAGAGATCAAAGGTAGGGACTTGCGTTGAGGGATTCAACATGATCAAGACTTTGAGAGGAAGTCACTTGGTGAGAGATCAAGTTAGGGACTTGTGTGCGATAGATACACTTGTGAGAGAATTGGTGAGAGTCCAAGGTTGAGGATAGAAAAGAAGGAATTTTTCTAGAAAGGAGTGTAGGAGAAAATAAGGACTTTTTCTTACACTATAGTGAGGAGATCTCATTGGTTGGGTGAAGAGAGTTCACCAAAGTATTGATGAAAGGGTTGAATCACAAAGGAACATGATTCAATATCTTGATAGGTGGATAAGAACATTCATCTAGAGGTCATACAGGTCAAGGAGGAGAGAGGGAAGAAGTAGCCACAGGTGGGTTTCAAAGGACATAGACCATATGGAAGAGCAGATTCATACAAAGGTTGTCGTACATGCTTTTTGTTTACACCCATGGGTCTAACAGGAGATAGATGCATATATCTATGGGTTAGAGAAGGGAAAGGCATGGACATTTGCGAGCCAGAGAATGGTAAGTGATGTATGCATTGGGAAATGTGTTGGTACAAGGTCGTATAGAAGCACATGATTTTTCGAGATCCCTGTTACGAGAGCCTTGATTTGAACTTAATAAAAGAATCATTGGACTGGTTTTCCCTTCGGGGTTTTTCCAGGGGTTTTACCTGAAACTCTTGGTGTTCTTATGTGCTTGATTTGGTTTCCTTGTTTATTCTTTTGTTGGATGTTTAGTTGAGTAACCTAGCTATGCTTTGATTCAGTAAATATATGTTGCTTGGAATTAATTGCCTGGTTCTAGGTTGAAGGAAAATATCGACATCAATATATATCTATCCATAGAGAATATTAACTACATACAAGCCCACTTATAATAAGGGTTGACTAACTAATTTGGGCCTTATTAATAAAGAGGACACTTTTTACAATGAGCGACTATGAACTAACTATTTAATGGGCCTTATTCAAGGAAGTTGGTCTCATACATTGATAAATTATCTAAGGGGGTTAGGGAATGACCCTAACATGCCTTCCCCCTTCAAAAGAAATGTTGTCTTCAAGGGTGAAGGTGAGGAAATTTTTCTAGAATCATTTCTAATTCCCATTTGGCATCTTCTGATTGCATATCTTTCCACTAGATCAATACTTCCCTAATGATTCATTGACACAACCACTACTACATTGGGCCCATTTTTCAACAATTTACCGATGCATGTTCTTCTCCAAAACATCTCAAGTATGACAAAGGCTACAACCCATTTTTCATTGCATCACCACCATCACAATTACGACTATCACGATTTCATCACAAGATAGACAAACACATTTTTCGTACCATCAATTGATGCAGGTCCCAAATCTAGGTTATTCTCGTTGCTTTTCCATTGTAAGATTGACTAACCTACAACGAGAATTTTGTATCGTTCATCTCAAATCCATCACATTTTCGTCACTAGGCCATCGAAAGATTGACTAATGTCTGTCTTAAGAGAGACTAACTGACGACGAATGTGCCCCATCAGTTCGTCTCAAATCCATCATGTTTTCATCTCTAGTCTGTTGGAATATCGACTAAGCTATGACAAACCATCGACAAGTGTGCCCCATCATTTCGTCTCTAGTTCGTCAAAAGATTGAATAAGATATGACAAACCATCGACAAATGTTCAACATAAGATCATCAAGATCCCATTGAACTATAAAAAAGGTACCAACGAACTAACTGTGTTTCCTATGGTTACTGGTCCAGGAAGAAAATGTGACGCTAGTCAAACCATTGACAAACTAGGTCGCCGATGGTCTGAAAAAGGGTTATTATTTAAAAAACAAATTGATCTCCACAAAATTTGGATTTCATTCACTCCTCTCAATGATTTGAGAGAATATCATCAATTCTAAATATTATCCACTATTTTAGTTCATAATTGTATGAATAAGCCCCTTTGTGCACTAATTTAGCTCATTTTGTGAATGATATGTTATTCATGATAATACATTAGGAAAAATCTAACTACAATGGGAACGAAAAAAAATTAGTCATCATCAACGATGTTCTAATAATATCTTGAGTGTAGAAAACCAACAAAATTTTACATCTTTACTCCCAAAAGAGAGAACTTTGAATGGAATATTCGAGTAAGTTTCATAGTCACCAGACTCTAAATCAGAAAAACTCCGTAACTTAAATATATAAAAATATAGAAAAGTGTTGATGGGTGTCCTAGATGGGATACCTTGTCATTCTTTAGGTTTGTTTGTCACTTGCAATCACTTACTTTGGAAAAGAGGAGGAAATTCACCCAAACAGACTTAGAAAAATAGAAAAATTACTATTTAAAAGATATTTATTTATCCATTTCCTAGGAAATTACGAGTTCAAATTGCGAGTTAAACTTGGGATCATGAATTTGACTTAAGTTGACCAAGTCAAACTCAATAAACCTCAATTTTGACTCATCTGATTCACAAAAACTCTTCAGGGGCCAATCCTATTCAAAATCACAAATATGCGAGTTTGAATCTAGATCCCTGTGATAGTTGGAGTAACATAATATGATATACCATGGTAAACAAAATTGGATTCTCGATGTGGTCCTTTTCTTAAGAAGTCAGTGTACAAGTTGAAATATTGAAGGCATAATGAATGCAATCTCTGGGAAAGTAGAAATTATTAAATATATATTTAGAATCAAAGAAAACATTCTTCTTCTTGATGTAAGGAAGTAGATCAATTCCAACAAGACACACATTTTGTTACTTGAAATAGTTATTTCTTTGAAAACTATATTCCTTCTACATATTACTAGGCCCCCCTTCCAATTTTGAACCCCAAGTAGCATGTATTCATATGCATGCCTCCAGAATTTTTGCACTTTTGTGTTATGCATGCCAACTTCAATACACAGAATTAAAATTCTAAACAATCCCCCATCTTATCCATAGACTCATCAAAAAATGAATCATCCATTAGATACGTCATCTGAGCTGACACATTATGCAAAGTGATGTAAAAGTTAGTTGCATCCTTGTATTTCTTAAGTTTGATCTTAACTTGGAGGAAAAGTAATTAGTCTATAAGGATTGCCACTAGAGAAAGAACCATGACTACAAGCAACTGTAAAAACCTCAAGAAAATTGAAGACTACCATAAACTAAGCATGTATCAAGTCTAATACACTACCATAAAAAACTCTCTCTAGTATAGTACACATTTACTGTTATGGACTTGTACAAACTTTTCAAGATGTTTTTCAACACAAGAGAGAGTTGGGTATGAAGAGAAGCTAAATGAAAGAAAAATACAATTGGAATTTTTAGTTGTGGATTTTAACAAAAAATACAATTGAAATATTAGTTATGGATTTTCACAAGTAAAAATCCCAATTCTCAACTTTCCAATGAATTTTTCGCATAAAATATACCAAATCCCAGGAACTTGACAATATGTAGTTAATTTGTAAGATGAAAATTGGAATCCTTCAACAAATAGAAAGGAGGTGGAAAGAGAAGGTAAGAAAGAAACACAACAAAACACTTTCTAGGGAAAAAAATACGAGAAAACAAACATTAAAAATATAGTGAGGAAGAAATTGAGATTGTCTTATCACTACTGAAAATAATGAAACAATAAAACAAAAGGACCCTAACTGAATCATGGGAAAAATAATTTCCAATCATACAATTAACAAAGTGTAGTGGTTTTGGACTAGAGGAGAGCAAGCTCATGTTCAACTTAAGGGGTGCCACTTCAATGAGTAGAAAATATAACATAATCCCTAAGCTCCTAAACTAGTACTGATGTAAATCTCATTTATACTTGAAGAATCATGATCCAAAAAATTTAAAACTTGTGAGGTCATACAAGACAAGTACATAAAAAATTATTGAGATAACTTAAAACATTGTTCACCTTTGGTCAAGGATGAGATTACGTAGGAACAACAAAATATATTCATCAAAAATAAATACCAAATAATCAGAGGTTGGTATGTTGATGGGGTAAACAAATTTGACATTAATTTTCATACCGCTGACCATAAATGGAGGCATTATGCCTATAGATAAGTGCAAGTACAACTCTCTTACTCATGCTATTCGTCGATGACTTTCTATTTTAGTTTATATTATTATCGTAGCATTCACTCATGATTTATTACATGTTCTAGTTATTATTTCATTAACATGGTAATTAGAACTTGATTATTTCTAACCTTCTAATTTAGCTATTCTATCACTCACATGATGTTTACAGCCCATTAAGTTGTAATGAATACACACCATACTTGTACATATATAGTAAGTTGTAGTTAAAGCTATAATATCTACAAATTCAATCATTATGGATAATGTTCGATTCCATACATGTTAATGATCCAAGCAATGGTGACACTGGTAAACCTTTATATGAGTTTGCATTACATATACAGTGGCAATTGGTAACATATGGGAAAGCTGACTAGTTAGTTCAGAAATCTATGTAAGGTATAAGAGCTTAGAGATACACACATTGAACAAAGCTTGGTTCCATGGGATTAGAGCTTAAGCAATGGGAATTATACTAGTAATTTCATGGTATCAATAAGGTATAAGAAATAGATATGATAGGTTAGATATGCACATTGAGTTAGTTGCATGAGCTTGGTTGACCGATGAGATTCATCGAATAAGGGAAAACTATGCAATGCTAATTATGATAATGACATAGATAGGCTAGAAGTAAGAGCTTAAACAAAGAGATTAGTATGTGCTACGAGATACAAATGAGTAGAAGCATAACAAGTAGCATACAAGATATGGTATAGTTACAATGGTCAAATATGGCTAATTACTTACAAGCAGTTACATGAATACAAAGTTTATATGATACTATAGGTAATGGCATAACCAACATGTATTAATCAAACACGATAGTAACATTGTATTCAATATGGCAACATCACTTGTATATGTAATGCTATAGACTCATACTAATATTCAAACCTTATGGTGTTAGAAGCTAGGTTTCATCACTTATCTTCCCGTAATCATTGATACTATAACTAGTAACCACTATCAAGGCTCATATGTGGTATAAGATCTGATTTACACATAAGCTCTTAGATATGGAAACATAGTAACAAGGATAACAAGTAAGGGTTTACACTATGCTAGTTACACTTCCATGAATTTATCAGAGTAATGATAGAACCAGGCTATTTGTATCACTAATGATGGTAATTGGTTTGATTACTCCAATCTTCTTTCAACACACTATCTCTATAACTATGATAGTTCAAACATCACTAATACTGTATATAACTATGATGTGTTAATTAGGTGAATAAAGGGTGATATTTAACATGATTGATTAGCTGTAAGTACAGGTGTAATGATTGAGCTGCATTTTCTGCATAACATCCCATAACTTCTATTACACTTAATAGTAATAAGAAGCTTGTGTATACTAGTAACTCTTATTAAACCATACCATGGATTTAGTTCACATGTTATAAGAATTCAATCTACTATTATCTCTATAAGTAAACCCATATCTTAGCGCTCTTTATTAAGATACTTAATTGACGCAAACTCCCTGCCTCTCCCAGGGTATACTTGACCTTCCGATCAAGGATCGATCATTTTCAGAGTCGAATCGACACTTATGATCTTGTTGAACCCCAATTTTAGTTTACACAGGCCCCCTTAGCTCTTTGTGTAGCTTCTTTGAAACCCGCGGGCATTTTCCTGACACTTTTTCCATTTAAAAAAAAAAACTAAATAATAGGTGCTAGCTCCCTCCACTAGGCCCCTTTCCTCATACAACCTTGAGATGTGACCTAGGACTTAACCCAAAAGGCGCTAAGATTCGGCCTTCGGGACTCTTGGAAACCACTCTTCCTTTCAAAACTCCCGAAGTGATATATCCCTAACTCACAGGATTGCTCCACATGCCTCTCCAAACTGGCGGCCAGGATGAGTCCCTATGCTTCAGGGATTCGGGAGTTATTCCACCCTCATATAAGCTTTTTTATGAAGTTCCTTTCCTCTGAACCTCGTGGATATCTGATGCATGTCTACCTGGAATCAACGATCTAGATTCACCTTTATGCTTCAGGCTTCGGGACTGCGGCTATCCCGACTCCTTGACACTCCTTAAACCTACGAATAAGAAAAGTGTCGAAGCTCTTAAGGGTTATCCACCGTCACAACTTCCCCCGATCTGGCAGTTGCCAAATCTCCTGCGATACCCCATGAGATATTCACCGTCAATTTCTTGAAACTATTCCCTTCAAGGGACCACGGTCATTGGCCCTCCTGAGCTTAACTTTCTAAGGAAAATGGGACCTTTGTTTGCCCTCTATGTGCTCCTCCCACACTGTAGAATGTTGGAATTAGGAATTTCCTAAGTACCCTTCCTGTTGATGATTTCAACTATGTGAGACATTCTCCATCTTACAAACCTGTGAGGTGTGGATCATTTCGGCTATGTAAGACTTTCTCCCATCTTAAAAACCTAAGAGAAATCCCCTAAAAAGGGTACGTTGTTCCTACCTCAGATAGAGATAGGAATGTAGAGATGACCTCCTCCATTCAGAGAGTTGATAAGAACTTCAAATGATTATCCAGTGGGAAAGGCAATCTGTTAAGTTGGACGTGCCTGTGGTTGAGCATAAGGTGAACGTGTGAAATCCCAAAGTGTTGGGTGCATCGTCATGTGAACATAAATGAAGATGATGTATTAGCCTTCTCTAAGCAACAAAGTTGATGAGAATACTCCAGATGATTCTCCTGTGTGAGGCAATGAGAAAGAATATCTGTAGAGTGGATGTGCTTGTGGACGAGCACATGTGAACGTGTGAAGACCTGGTTCTTCTATGTAATGTAGTGAACCAGAGATGTGACATCCCTATGGATGTGCCCCTCGTAGATGAGAACTAGTGGGTGTATCAAATACTTTGCTATATATTGTTCAAGAGTCAGACTTGCCAGTAAACCTAATTTTTATGTAAAGGGTACAGGTCGGCCCCACCTTAATGTGATTAATAATAAATGTAAAAGATAATTAATCTGGATAATATTAGTTATAATAATAATAATAATTATTATTATTATAATTATAATATGACTTAGAGAGGTCGACCCTATTGAGCCAATAGAAACTTCAGTCGATAGGACAATTCTAATATAAGTAAAGGGAAATTCCCCATTGTGGAATCACATCATTCAAGTGAGTATGGAAATTTCAGCAAGTACATTTACTTGGGAGAAGTGCACTCCTCTCTTGGGCACTAGTATTGTAGGGTTTAAGCACCCTCTTGTGTGCTAGGTATTTCTTGGTGGTGAAGGTATTTCTCTTGAATAATATAACAAAGGATTTGGTTGGGTTTTCTTCCCTTGTTGAGAAGGGTTTTCTAGGATACTTCTTGTGTTCTTGTGCATGGTGTTTCTTCTTGTGATCTTGGTTTCTGCAACATTCTTGTTTATGGTTAAGACAAATGAAAATTGAAATGAACTAAATTATTAACCTATCATATTGAAAAATCAACATGGTATCAGATCATAGGTCTTCAAGATCCCATTGCACATGTATTTTCCATCCCCTTCTCTCACTCATTTGCAGAAACCGTACGACCCTCCTAGGGTTTCCAGAAATTCCGTACAACCTCCTCTTCTGAGAGATTTCACCACTCAAAAATTGGACTCTTGGGATGAAAAATACATAGAAGGGTATGGCCTCCTTCAACGCACCTCCAACAAGTCTCAGATCAAAATTCCAGGCATTTCAAATTTTTGGCCCTAAGGGTTTCTAGGGTTTCGCCAAAATTTTGCGGAAAATTCTGAAGTGTATTTCTACAAACTTCTTGAAGAAGCTCCTCAACTTACCAGGGCTATAATATTTATCAAGTCTTATTGTTGGAAGTCATAATCCCAACAAAACCTAAAAGTGCTAGCCTAGCCTAGTTGTTACGTTTTCTAGCGTAGTTGACAAGGGTTTGTGAAGATGAGAAAAATCATGACGGGAAGCAAGCTCAGTACAAGACTCCAAAGTAACGAAGATATCAACATATCATCACTCTCAGGTATGGTTCCTATCAATGATAATAATTGGCTAATTGACAATGGTGCCTCCAGGCACATGACCGGTATTAGAAATCATCTAACACACTTCATTGAGAAAGAGACACATATACATGTTGTTCTTGGAGATGATGCCACATATAATGTAAGAGGAGTTGGAAATTCTACCTTCCAACTAGATTCATATATGCAGCTTAAACTAGAGGAAGTTCTGTATGTACCCGGAATGAAGAGAAACCTTGTCTCTATTTTGGCCTTGGAAGACAAAGGTTACAAAATTACTTTCTTAGAAGGAATAGTTCTTGCATGGCACAAAGACTCTCATATAAGCTCTTCCAAAGTAATTGGTGTCAGAGAAAATATCTTGTACAAGTTGACCATCAAACCAGTTCAAGCATTATTACATGACACTATCAACTTGAGTGAGTTATGGCATAGAAGAATTGCTCACATTCATTATAGAGATCTTCCATCTATAGGGAAAATGGTAACAGGTCTACCAGAGATCTAGATCCAACATAAGGTGTTTGCAAAGGTTGTTCCCTTGGAAAAAATGTTAAAGGTTCCTTTCCTAGCAGTGACAACAGATCCAAGGAAATATTGGACTTGATACATTCAGATGTATGTGGGCCAATGATTGTTGCATCCTTAAATGGTTACTTATACTATTTACTCTTCATAGATGATCACTCCAGGAAAAATTGGATTTACTTTCTGAAGAACAAGAATGGATTCCTTTCCAAATTTCAAGAATACAAAGCTCAGGTGGAAAACCTGACCGGAAGAAAAATCAAAGTATTAAGATCAGAAAATGGAGGAGAATACACCTCAAAATAATTTAACAGTTTTTGTATTGAAGCAGGAATCAAGAGGGAGTTCACATTTCCTTACAACCCTCAACAAAATGGGGTTACTGAAAGGAAAAATTGAACTATCATTGAGGCAAATAAAAAAATGATACATGATCATAGTCTACCTATGACTCTATGGGTAGAAGCATGTATGACAACAGTATATGTTCAAAACTGTAGTCCTCATCAAATCCTAAAAAACATTACTCCAGAAGAAGAATTCACCAAAGTGAAGCCTGAGATCAGACACTTCAGAATATTTGAATGTCTAGTGTACCTTCATGTACCCAAATAAAAGAGATCTAAACTAGAACCTTTAGGAAGAAGGGGTACATTTGTAGGATACAATGAATCCTCAAAATCATATCGAATCTACATCCCAGGTCAGAGACAAATTGAATTAAGAAGAGATGTTACTTTTGAAGAAGAAGTTTCCTTTTAGAATTCCAGAGAAGCTTAGATGGAAATTGATAGTGAAACAATACCTCCTCCTCCTTCAGCAGTTCAGAGGGAGAAATATATTATTCCATATGAGCCAATAGCTCCAGTTGACCCAGTTTCTTCAATAGACTCAGTTTCCCCAAGCAACATACCCAGAGACATCACAGTTGGACATAAAAGACCTGCTTGGGCTCGACAAAATTTAGAAGAAGCAGAAGGGCATAAACCCCCACAAGGAGCAACTAGAGAAATCAAGAGACCTAAGAGATTCTCAAGATACCTTTCTTCCATGACCCACATTATTGATTCAAAGCCAACTTGTCATGGATAAGCTTCATGTGTACAAGTATGGAAATATGCCATGAATGAAGAATATCAATCTATACTAAAAAATGATGTATGGTATGTTGTCCAAGACCAGAGGGAAAGACTGTAGTGACTTCCAAATGGATTTACAAAATAAAACATGGTGTTGATGGAAGCATTGAAAAATACAAAGCAAGATTTGTGGATAGAGGGTTTTCAAAAATAGAGGGAGTCGACTATGACGAGACTTTTGCACCAGTATCCAGATATAACTCCATCTGATCTATCATTTATATCGAAAACTTATTGGATCTTTGATGTATCTGGTTAACACCAGACCAAACATTTGCTATGCAGTAAATGTTATTACCCAATTTATGAGTCAACCAAAACATACACACTGGATAGCTGCAAAAAACGTATTGAGATACATACAAGGTACAATTGGTTATGGCATGAGATATGCAGCTAATGTGGACCTATTCTTGGAAGGATATGTCAATGCATACTGGGAAGGAAGTGCAGTAGACAGAAAAAGCACCTCAGGTTGCTGCTTCACCTTAGGATCAACCATGGTTTCCTGGTGTAGCAGAAAACAAAGCTCTGTAGCTTTAAGTACAACAGAGGCAGAGTACATTGCACTAAGTGTGG
>JZKD02S0032602.1:66376-93182 GCA_000966675.3 Picea glauca
GATTTCCAAAGGAACGCACGGCTAATCACCTTGCAACTCTTCCATATCTGACAGTCTGGAATGACTCTGCTTCCTCCTGAAGGGATCTTGGCTGATAACTCGTTAAACCTTCAGATCTTCTCCCCCTTTGAAGATTCCTTCCCGCTATCTCTCTTGAGCTTTGTTTCTCGAACCCTTTGAATCCTTAGAGGGTTTCTTCGACACTTCGTCAAATTTCAGATTTGTGCACTCCTTGCAATAGATATTCGCACTCTTTCATGAGAAAACTCAGGCTATTTCTCCTAATATTTTGAGTCAAAGACTCTGTCGACGCACTCCTTGCGTATTTATGCACAATCTGTATATGAAAGTTTCACGCTATCTCTTCTGAGCTTTGAGTCAAAAGAATCTGTTAAACACACTCCTTGCATAAGGTCAAGGAAGAGAAACAATTGAAACTTATTCAACCCTTCACGGATTCATTCATTCACAGTATAACTCATGCATTCATGAAAACTCATAATAACAGAGAATAGTTACACAACAACACTTCCATGCATTTGGATCAATAACCCTCTGTTATATTCATTCAAATGTAAATAGATACAACTAATACAAGAAAATAAAAACTAACTCAGAAAACACTAATATGCAGCTATCAATTATTCAACAACATTATGTTCAGCAACATCAGGTTCAATAGCCTCATTTAGGCACATAAGCATCTATTTATACAAGAGGACTCGTAGGGTTTCCTCCAACTACCTATCCTATCAAATTTAAAACATTCAACTACTAATCCTCTGTTACAATGAATTTTCTGAGATATGCAGAT
Organism: Picea glauca; assembly: GCA_000966675.3. Lineage (NCBI taxonomy): Eukaryota > Viridiplantae > Streptophyta > Pinopsida > Pinales > Pinaceae > Picea > Picea glauca. Next base: position 67,191 of record JZKD02S0032602.1, read on the forward strand.
AGGGGCAGATGCTCCAGATCTGCATTGCAATCAGTTTCATTTAAGGAAAACTGATCTCCTATGATCTCACACAATCATCCAGTCTTTTTTCAATAAATATTTCTTTAACTTGCAATCCAATAAAAAAATATTTCCTTAGGATATGCTAACAGTTCAAAATTTAAAACAAATCAAAAGGCGCACTATGCACTGTGCTAGTTGTGTTTTCCATGTGTGCTTTGCTGACGATGCTCCTGCACCAAGATAGATTACATATTGTTACCATGCATTATTTAAAAAAATTCTATTTAAAGGCCTACACTTGATTGAAAATATATTCAAGGTGGGAGATCGAGTATGGTTTCATTTCAACAAATAAAGGTTCATGTACTAGTAAAAATATCACGACTTTGTGGTATAGTCCTTTTGAAGTGTTGGAGAAAGTAGGTCATAATGCATATAGAATCCATCTACCTCCATATATGAACATTTACTTAGTAATGAATGTGGAAAATCTGAAACGCTACGAGCATTCCTTGTTAAATGAGGAAACTTATAGGAAAGTCCTATGTACCATAGAGGACTTAACACTATAATCTTATGTATATTTAGTAGAAGATACAATTTTTTAAAAGAATTCCAAAACAACTAGATAGGGGAAACATAAACTCTAACAGGTTGGGTTGAAATGAATATTCTAGGAAAGGGAAAATGGTACTCTCGGTAGAAGGTAAAGGAAAAATTTCCTCACCTCCTTCAGTAAAATATTATGGTGACCAAAAGTCTCCCAAAATGAGGGGGTATGATACAAAATGAATCACTATATATATATATTTATATATATATATTATTTATTTTGGTACTTTCAGGGTGGAAAAATTGGAACTATTGGCTTACAGGGCCCATTTTTAGAGGCAAGTCCTATTTTGTTGATTTGGGGTCTAGAAAATTCCAAAGCCCATTTGTAATGTACTTAACTGAAAAAATTTAGATAATTCAAATAAAATGTAGTGCAAAACCAAAGAACACAAGAGAAAATAGATAAACCCTCAAAAATATCTCTTGATAATTAAAAATATAGAAATATGTTCACTTGCCTCTTCAAGGGAGAAACCTCCTAGAGAAAATCTCCAAATACAATACCAACACTTTACAAAATATTACATAACCTTATACTCAATTGTTTATGTTTTGGTAGAATCGAACATGTACTTCCACATAGGTATGTGTTTTGCATGTGGAAGTAGTCAAAATATTCTAGTCTTGAGTTTACTTTAGTTAGAAGGAATTAATTAAAGTAAAATTGTATTTATTAGTGAATTGAGTTATTTAAGGACATGCTTAGCATGTAACATGTAATCTAAATCTTAAGTGGGTATGATAAGTAATCTCAATCGTAGATCACTTTGAATATTAAAAATAGATTGTAACTCAGGATTATTAAAGCAAGGATGGGCTATATGAGAAGTCACTTTTGATGAGAGATCAAAGGTAGGGACTTGCGTTGAGGGATTCAACATGATCAAGACTTTGAGAGGAAGTCACTTGGTGAGAGATCAAGTTAGGGACTTGTGTGCGATAGATACACTTGTGAGAGAATTGGTGAGAGTCCAAGGTTGAGGATAGAAAAGAAGGAATTTTTCTAGAAAGGAGTGTAGGAGAAAATAAGGACTTTTTCTTACACTATAGTGAGGAGATCTCATTGGTTGGGTGAAGAGAGTTCACCAAAGTATTGATGAAAGGGTTGAATCACAAAGGAACATGATTCAATATCTTGATAGGTGGATAAGAACATTCATCTAGAGGTCATACAGGTCAAGGAGGAGAGAGGGAAGAAGTAGCCACAGGTGGGTTTCAAAGGACATAGACCATATGGAAGAGCAGATTCATACAAAGGTTGTCGTACATGCTTTTTGTTTACACCCATGGGTCTAACAGGAGATAGATGCATATATCTATGGGTTAGAGAAGGGAAAGGCATGGACATTTGCGAGCCAGAGAATGGTAAGTGATGTATGCATTGGGAAATGTGTTGGTACAAGGTCGTATAGAAGCACATGATTTTTCGAGATCCCTGTTACGAGAGCCTTGATTTGAACTTAATAAAAGAATCATTGGACTGGTTTTCCCTTCGGGGTTTTTCCAGGGGTTTTACCTGAAACTCTTGGTGTTCTTATGTGCTTGATTTGGTTTCCTTGTTTATTCTTTTGTTGGATGTTTAGTTGAGTAACCTAGCTATGCTTTGATTCAGTAAATATATGTTGCTTGGAATTAATTGCCTGGTTCTAGGTTGAAGGAAAATATCGACATCAATATATATCTATCCATAGAGAATATTAACTACATACAAGCCCACTTATAATAAGGGTTGACTAACTAATTTGGGCCTTATTAATAAAGAGGACACTTTTTACAATGAGCGACTATGAACTAACTATTTAATGGGCCTTATTCAAGGAAGTTGGTCTCATACATTGATAAATTATCTAAGGGGGTTAGGGAATGACCCTAACATGCCTTCCCCCTTCAAAAGAAATGTTGTCTTCAAGGGTGAAGGTGAGGAAATTTTTCTAGAATCATTTCTAATTCCCATTTGGCATCTTCTGATTGCATATCTTTCCACTAGATCAATACTTCCCTAATGATTCATTGACACAACCACTACTACATTGGGCCCATTTTTCAACAATTTACCGATGCATGTTCTTCTCCAAAACATCTCAAGTATGACAAAGGCTACAACCCATTTTTCATTGCATCACCACCATCACAATTACGACTATCACGATTTCATCACAAGATAGACAAACACATTTTTCGTACCATCAATTGATGCAGGTCCCAAATCTAGGTTATTCTCGTTGCTTTTCCATTGTAAGATTGACTAACCTACAACGAGAATTTTGTATCGTTCATCTCAAATCCATCACATTTTCGTCACTAGGCCATCGAAAGATTGACTAATGTCTGTCTTAAGAGAGACTAACTGACGACGAATGTGCCCCATCAGTTCGTCTCAAATCCATCATGTTTTCATCTCTAGTCTGTTGGAATATCGACTAAGCTATGACAAACCATCGACAAGTGTGCCCCATCATTTCGTCTCTAGTTCGTCAAAAGATTGAATAAGATATGACAAACCATCGACAAATGTTCAACATAAGATCATCAAGATCCCATTGAACTATAAAAAAGGTACCAACGAACTAACTGTGTTTCCTATGGTTACTGGTCCAGGAAGAAAATGTGACGCTAGTCAAACCATTGACAAACTAGGTCGCCGATGGTCTGAAAAAGGGTTATTATTTAAAAAACAAATTGATCTCCACAAAATTTGGATTTCATTCACTCCTCTCAATGATTTGAGAGAATATCATCAATTCTAAATATTATCCACTATTTTAGTTCATAATTGTATGAATAAGCCCCTTTGTGCACTAATTTAGCTCATTTTGTGAATGATATGTTATTCATGATAATACATTAGGAAAAATCTAACTACAATGGGAACGAAAAAAAATTAGTCATCATCAACGATGTTCTAATAATATCTTGAGTGTAGAAAACCAACAAAATTTTACATCTTTACTCCCAAAAGAGAGAACTTTGAATGGAATATTCGAGTAAGTTTCATAGTCACCAGACTCTAAATCAGAAAAACTCCGTAACTTAAATATATAAAAATATAGAAAAGTGTTGATGGGTGTCCTAGATGGGATACCTTGTCATTCTTTAGGTTTGTTTGTCACTTGCAATCACTTACTTTGGAAAAGAGGAGGAAATTCACCCAAACAGACTTAGAAAAATAGAAAAATTACTATTTAAAAGATATTTATTTATCCATTTCCTAGGAAATTACGAGTTCAAATTGCGAGTTAAACTTGGGATCATGAATTTGACTTAAGTTGACCAAGTCAAACTCAATAAACCTCAATTTTGACTCATCTGATTCACAAAAACTCTTCAGGGGCCAATCCTATTCAAAATCACAAATATGCGAGTTTGAATCTAGATCCCTGTGATAGTTGGAGTAACATAATATGATATACCATGGTAAACAAAATTGGATTCTCGATGTGGTCCTTTTCTTAAGAAGTCAGTGTACAAGTTGAAATATTGAAGGCATAATGAATGCAATCTCTGGGAAAGTAGAAATTATTAAATATATATTTAGAATCAAAGAAAACATTCTTCTTCTTGATGTAAGGAAGTAGATCAATTCCAACAAGACACACATTTTGTTACTTGAAATAGTTATTTCTTTGAAAACTATATTCCTTCTACATATTACTAGGCCCCCCTTCCAATTTTGAACCCCAAGTAGCATGTATTCATATGCATGCCTCCAGAATTTTTGCACTTTTGTGTTATGCATGCCAACTTCAATACACAGAATTAAAATTCTAAACAATCCCCCATCTTATCCATAGACTCATCAAAAAATGAATCATCCATTAGATACGTCATCTGAGCTGACACATTATGCAAAGTGATGTAAAAGTTAGTTGCATCCTTGTATTTCTTAAGTTTGATCTTAACTTGGAGGAAAAGTAATTAGTCTATAAGGATTGCCACTAGAGAAAGAACCATGACTACAAGCAACTGTAAAAACCTCAAGAAAATTGAAGACTACCATAAACTAAGCATGTATCAAGTCTAATACACTACCATAAAAAACTCTCTCTAGTATAGTACACATTTACTGTTATGGACTTGTACAAACTTTTCAAGATGTTTTTCAACACAAGAGAGAGTTGGGTATGAAGAGAAGCTAAATGAAAGAAAAATACAATTGGAATTTTTAGTTGTGGATTTTAACAAAAAATACAATTGAAATATTAGTTATGGATTTTCACAAGTAAAAATCCCAATTCTCAACTTTCCAATGAATTTTTCGCATAAAATATACCAAATCCCAGGAACTTGACAATATGTAGTTAATTTGTAAGATGAAAATTGGAATCCTTCAACAAATAGAAAGGAGGTGGAAAGAGAAGGTAAGAAAGAAACACAACAAAACACTTTCTAGGGAAAAAAATACGAGAAAACAAACATTAAAAATATAGTGAGGAAGAAATTGAGATTGTCTTATCACTACTGAAAATAATGAAACAATAAAACAAAAGGACCCTAACTGAATCATGGGAAAAATAATTTCCAATCATACAATTAACAAAGTGTAGTGGTTTTGGACTAGAGGAGAGCAAGCTCATGTTCAACTTAAGGGGTGCCACTTCAATGAGTAGAAAATATAACATAATCCCTAAGCTCCTAAACTAGTACTGATGTAAATCTCATTTATACTTGAAGAATCATGATCCAAAAAATTTAAAACTTGTGAGGTCATACAAGACAAGTACATAAAAAATTATTGAGATAACTTAAAACATTGTTCACCTTTGGTCAAGGATGAGATTACGTAGGAACAACAAAATATATTCATCAAAAATAAATACCAAATAATCAGAGGTTGGTATGTTGATGGGGTAAACAAATTTGACATTAATTTTCATACCGCTGACCATAAATGGAGGCATTATGCCTATAGATAAGTGCAAGTACAACTCTCTTACTCATGCTATTCGTCGATGACTTTCTATTTTAGTTTATATTATTATCGTAGCATTCACTCATGATTTATTACATGTTCTAGTTATTATTTCATTAACATGGTAATTAGAACTTGATTATTTCTAACCTTCTAATTTAGCTATTCTATCACTCACATGATGTTTACAGCCCATTAAGTTGTAATGAATACACACCATACTTGTACATATATAGTAAGTTGTAGTTAAAGCTATAATATCTACAAATTCAATCATTATGGATAATGTTCGATTCCATACATGTTAATGATCCAAGCAATGGTGACACTGGTAAACCTTTATATGAGTTTGCATTACATATACAGTGGCAATTGGTAACATATGGGAAAGCTGACTAGTTAGTTCAGAAATCTATGTAAGGTATAAGAGCTTAGAGATACACACATTGAACAAAGCTTGGTTCCATGGGATTAGAGCTTAAGCAATGGGAATTATACTAGTAATTTCATGGTATCAATAAGGTATAAGAAATAGATATGATAGGTTAGATATGCACATTGAGTTAGTTGCATGAGCTTGGTTGACCGATGAGATTCATCGAATAAGGGAAAACTATGCAATGCTAATTATGATAATGACATAGATAGGCTAGAAGTAAGAGCTTAAACAAAGAGATTAGTATGTGCTACGAGATACAAATGAGTAGAAGCATAACAAGTAGCATACAAGATATGGTATAGTTACAATGGTCAAATATGGCTAATTACTTACAAGCAGTTACATGAATACAAAGTTTATATGATACTATAGGTAATGGCATAACCAACATGTATTAATCAAACACGATAGTAACATTGTATTCAATATGGCAACATCACTTGTATATGTAATGCTATAGACTCATACTAATATTCAAACCTTATGGTGTTAGAAGCTAGGTTTCATCACTTATCTTCCCGTAATCATTGATACTATAACTAGTAACCACTATCAAGGCTCATATGTGGTATAAGATCTGATTTACACATAAGCTCTTAGATATGGAAACATAGTAACAAGGATAACAAGTAAGGGTTTACACTATGCTAGTTACACTTCCATGAATTTATCAGAGTAATGATAGAACCAGGCTATTTGTATCACTAATGATGGTAATTGGTTTGATTACTCCAATCTTCTTTCAACACACTATCTCTATAACTATGATAGTTCAAACATCACTAATACTGTATATAACTATGATGTGTTAATTAGGTGAATAAAGGGTGATATTTAACATGATTGATTAGCTGTAAGTACAGGTGTAATGATTGAGCTGCATTTTCTGCATAACATCCCATAACTTCTATTACACTTAATAGTAATAAGAAGCTTGTGTATACTAGTAACTCTTATTAAACCATACCATGGATTTAGTTCACATGTTATAAGAATTCAATCTACTATTATCTCTATAAGTAAACCCATATCTTAGCGCTCTTTATTAAGATACTTAATTGACGCAAACTCCCTGCCTCTCCCAGGGTATACTTGACCTTCCGATCAAGGATCGATCATTTTCAGAGTCGAATCGACACTTATGATCTTGTTGAACCCCAATTTTAGTTTACACAGGCCCCCTTAGCTCTTTGTGTAGCTTCTTTGAAACCCGCGGGCATTTTCCTGACACTTTTTCCATTTAAAAAAAAAAACTAAATAATAGGTGCTAGCTCCCTCCACTAGGCCCCTTTCCTCATACAACCTTGAGATGTGACCTAGGACTTAACCCAAAAGGCGCTAAGATTCGGCCTTCGGGACTCTTGGAAACCACTCTTCCTTTCAAAACTCCCGAAGTGATATATCCCTAACTCACAGGATTGCTCCACATGCCTCTCCAAACTGGCGGCCAGGATGAGTCCCTATGCTTCAGGGATTCGGGAGTTATTCCACCCTCATATAAGCTTTTTTATGAAGTTCCTTTCCTCTGAACCTCGTGGATATCTGATGCATGTCTACCTGGAATCAACGATCTAGATTCACCTTTATGCTTCAGGCTTCGGGACTGCGGCTATCCCGACTCCTTGACACTCCTTAAACCTACGAATAAGAAAAGTGTCGAAGCTCTTAAGGGTTATCCACCGTCACAACTTCCCCCGATCTGGCAGTTGCCAAATCTCCTGCGATACCCCATGAGATATTCACCGTCAATTTCTTGAAACTATTCCCTTCAAGGGACCACGGTCATTGGCCCTCCTGAGCTTAACTTTCTAAGGAAAATGGGACCTTTGTTTGCCCTCTATGTGCTCCTCCCACACTGTAGAATGTTGGAATTAGGAATTTCCTAAGTACCCTTCCTGTTGATGATTTCAACTATGTGAGACATTCTCCATCTTACAAACCTGTGAGGTGTGGATCATTTCGGCTATGTAAGACTTTCTCCCATCTTAAAAACCTAAGAGAAATCCCCTAAAAAGGGTACGTTGTTCCTACCTCAGATAGAGATAGGAATGTAGAGATGACCTCCTCCATTCAGAGAGTTGATAAGAACTTCAAATGATTATCCAGTGGGAAAGGCAATCTGTTAAGTTGGACGTGCCTGTGGTTGAGCATAAGGTGAACGTGTGAAATCCCAAAGTGTTGGGTGCATCGTCATGTGAACATAAATGAAGATGATGTATTAGCCTTCTCTAAGCAACAAAGTTGATGAGAATACTCCAGATGATTCTCCTGTGTGAGGCAATGAGAAAGAATATCTGTAGAGTGGATGTGCTTGTGGACGAGCACATGTGAACGTGTGAAGACCTGGTTCTTCTATGTAATGTAGTGAACCAGAGATGTGACATCCCTATGGATGTGCCCCTCGTAGATGAGAACTAGTGGGTGTATCAAATACTTTGCTATATATTGTTCAAGAGTCAGACTTGCCAGTAAACCTAATTTTTATGTAAAGGGTACAGGTCGGCCCCACCTTAATGTGATTAATAATAAATGTAAAAGATAATTAATCTGGATAATATTAGTTATAATAATAATAATAATTATTATTATTATAATTATAATATGACTTAGAGAGGTCGACCCTATTGAGCCAATAGAAACTTCAGTCGATAGGACAATTCTAATATAAGTAAAGGGAAATTCCCCATTGTGGAATCACATCATTCAAGTGAGTATGGAAATTTCAGCAAGTACATTTACTTGGGAGAAGTGCACTCCTCTCTTGGGCACTAGTATTGTAGGGTTTAAGCACCCTCTTGTGTGCTAGGTATTTCTTGGTGGTGAAGGTATTTCTCTTGAATAATATAACAAAGGATTTGGTTGGGTTTTCTTCCCTTGTTGAGAAGGGTTTTCTAGGATACTTCTTGTGTTCTTGTGCATGGTGTTTCTTCTTGTGATCTTGGTTTCTGCAACATTCTTGTTTATGGTTAAGACAAATGAAAATTGAAATGAACTAAATTATTAACCTATCATATTGAAAAATCAACATGGTATCAGATCATAGGTCTTCAAGATCCCATTGCACATGTATTTTCCATCCCCTTCTCTCACTCATTTGCAGAAACCGTACGACCCTCCTAGGGTTTCCAGAAATTCCGTACAACCTCCTCTTCTGAGAGATTTCACCACTCAAAAATTGGACTCTTGGGATGAAAAATACATAGAAGGGTATGGCCTCCTTCAACGCACCTCCAACAAGTCTCAGATCAAAATTCCAGGCATTTCAAATTTTTGGCCCTAAGGGTTTCTAGGGTTTCGCCAAAATTTTGCGGAAAATTCTGAAGTGTATTTCTACAAACTTCTTGAAGAAGCTCCTCAACTTACCAGGGCTATAATATTTATCAAGTCTTATTGTTGGAAGTCATAATCCCAACAAAACCTAAAAGTGCTAGCCTAGCCTAGTTGTTACGTTTTCTAGCGTAGTTGACAAGGGTTTGTGAAGATGAGAAAAATCATGACGGGAAGCAAGCTCAGTACAAGACTCCAAAGTAACGAAGATATCAACATATCATCACTCTCAGGTATGGTTCCTATCAATGATAATAATTGGCTAATTGACAATGGTGCCTCCAGGCACATGACCGGTATTAGAAATCATCTAACACACTTCATTGAGAAAGAGACACATATACATGTTGTTCTTGGAGATGATGCCACATATAATGTAAGAGGAGTTGGAAATTCTACCTTCCAACTAGATTCATATATGCAGCTTAAACTAGAGGAAGTTCTGTATGTACCCGGAATGAAGAGAAACCTTGTCTCTATTTTGGCCTTGGAAGACAAAGGTTACAAAATTACTTTCTTAGAAGGAATAGTTCTTGCATGGCACAAAGACTCTCATATAAGCTCTTCCAAAGTAATTGGTGTCAGAGAAAATATCTTGTACAAGTTGACCATCAAACCAGTTCAAGCATTATTACATGACACTATCAACTTGAGTGAGTTATGGCATAGAAGAATTGCTCACATTCATTATAGAGATCTTCCATCTATAGGGAAAATGGTAACAGGTCTACCAGAGATCTAGATCCAACATAAGGTGTTTGCAAAGGTTGTTCCCTTGGAAAAAATGTTAAAGGTTCCTTTCCTAGCAGTGACAACAGATCCAAGGAAATATTGGACTTGATACATTCAGATGTATGTGGGCCAATGATTGTTGCATCCTTAAATGGTTACTTATACTATTTACTCTTCATAGATGATCACTCCAGGAAAAATTGGATTTACTTTCTGAAGAACAAGAATGGATTCCTTTCCAAATTTCAAGAATACAAAGCTCAGGTGGAAAACCTGACCGGAAGAAAAATCAAAGTATTAAGATCAGAAAATGGAGGAGAATACACCTCAAAATAATTTAACAGTTTTTGTATTGAAGCAGGAATCAAGAGGGAGTTCACATTTCCTTACAACCCTCAACAAAATGGGGTTACTGAAAGGAAAAATTGAACTATCATTGAGGCAAATAAAAAAATGATACATGATCATAGTCTACCTATGACTCTATGGGTAGAAGCATGTATGACAACAGTATATGTTCAAAACTGTAGTCCTCATCAAATCCTAAAAAACATTACTCCAGAAGAAGAATTCACCAAAGTGAAGCCTGAGATCAGACACTTCAGAATATTTGAATGTCTAGTGTACCTTCATGTACCCAAATAAAAGAGATCTAAACTAGAACCTTTAGGAAGAAGGGGTACATTTGTAGGATACAATGAATCCTCAAAATCATATCGAATCTACATCCCAGGTCAGAGACAAATTGAATTAAGAAGAGATGTTACTTTTGAAGAAGAAGTTTCCTTTTAGAATTCCAGAGAAGCTTAGATGGAAATTGATAGTGAAACAATACCTCCTCCTCCTTCAGCAGTTCAGAGGGAGAAATATATTATTCCATATGAGCCAATAGCTCCAGTTGACCCAGTTTCTTCAATAGACTCAGTTTCCCCAAGCAACATACCCAGAGACATCACAGTTGGACATAAAAGACCTGCTTGGGCTCGACAAAATTTAGAAGAAGCAGAAGGGCATAAACCCCCACAAGGAGCAACTAGAGAAATCAAGAGACCTAAGAGATTCTCAAGATACCTTTCTTCCATGACCCACATTATTGATTCAAAGCCAACTTGTCATGGATAAGCTTCATGTGTACAAGTATGGAAATATGCCATGAATGAAGAATATCAATCTATACTAAAAAATGATGTATGGTATGTTGTCCAAGACCAGAGGGAAAGACTGTAGTGACTTCCAAATGGATTTACAAAATAAAACATGGTGTTGATGGAAGCATTGAAAAATACAAAGCAAGATTTGTGGATAGAGGGTTTTCAAAAATAGAGGGAGTCGACTATGACGAGACTTTTGCACCAGTATCCAGATATAACTCCATCTGATCTATCATTTATATCGAAAACTTATTGGATCTTTGATGTATCTGGTTAACACCAGACCAAACATTTGCTATGCAGTAAATGTTATTACCCAATTTATGAGTCAACCAAAACATACACACTGGATAGCTGCAAAAAACGTATTGAGATACATACAAGGTACAATTGGTTATGGCATGAGATATGCAGCTAATGTGGACCTATTCTTGGAAGGATATGTCAATGCATACTGGGAAGGAAGTGCAGTAGACAGAAAAAGCACCTCAGGTTGCTGCTTCACCTTAGGATCAACCATGGTTTCCTGGTGTAGCAGAAAACAAAGCTCTGTAGCTTTAAGTACAACAGAGGCAGAGTACATTGCACTAAGTGTGGCAGTTCATGAAGAAATATGGCTTCACAAACTCTTGAAAGACTTGTTCGATCATGAGATGGATCCGACTACTATTCATTGTGAAAACCAGAGATGTGTAAAGATCTCTGAGAACCCAATGTTTCATGACAAATCAAAACACATTAAAATCAAGTATCACTATATCAGAGACATGGTGCAGATAAAGACAGTACACATGCAATATATTTCTACTCGTGAAAAAATTGCAGATATCTTCACCAAACCACTTGCCAAGACAAAGTTCGAGTATTTCCGTGAGAGAATTGGCCTTGTGGAAAATGCCTCCCTATATGAGAGGGAGTGTTGATGATTGCAGAGACATTCTCCATCTTACAAACCTGTGAGGTGTGGATCATTGCAGCTATGTAAGTCTTTCTCTCATCTTACAAACCTGAGAGAAAGCCCCTAAGAAGGGTACGTAGTTCCTTCCTGAGACAGAGCTAGGAACGTAGAGATGAGATCCTTCATTCAGAGAGTTGAGAAGAAATCCAGATGATTATCCAGTGGGAAAGGCGATTTGTTAAGTTGGATGTGCTTGTGGCTGAGCACAAGGTGAATGTGTGAAATCCCAAAGTGTTGGGTGCATTGTCATGTGAACAGAAATGAAGATGATGTATTAGCCTCCTCTGAGCAGCATAGTTGATGAGAAGACTCCAGATGATTCTCCTGTGTGAGGCAGTGAGAAAGAATATCTGTAGAGTGGACATGCATGTGGACGAGCATAGGTGAACGTGTGAAGACCTGGTTCTTATGTGTAATGCAATGAGTCATAGACGTGACATCCCTATGGATGTGCCCCTAGTGGATGAGAACTCGTTGGTGTATCAGATCCTTTGCTATATATTGTTCAAGAGTCAGAACTGCCTATAACCCTAATTGTTATGTAAAGGGTACAGGTTGACCCCACGTTAACGTGATTAATAATAAATGTAAAAGATAATTAATCTAGATAATATTAATTATAATAATAATTATTATAATAATAATATGACTTAGAGATGTCGGCCCTGTTGAGCCAATATACACTTCAATTGATAAGACAAGTCTAATATAATTAAAGGGAAATTACCCATTGTGGAATCACATCATTCAAGTGAATTTGGAAATTTCAGCAAGTACAATTACTTGGGAGAAGTGCGCACCTCTCTTGGGCGCTAGTATTCTAGGATTTAAGCACCCTCTTATGTTCTAGGTCTTTCTTGGTGGTGAAGGTATTTCTCTTGAAGAATATAACAAAGGATTTGGCTGGCTTTTCTTCCCTTGTTGAGAAGGGTTTCCCAGGATACTTCTTGTGTTCTTGTGCATGGTGTTTCTTYTTGTGATCTTGGTTGCTGCAACATTCTTGTTTATGGTAAAGAAAAATGMAAATTGAAATGAACTACATGCTTAACCTATCATATTGAAAAATCAACACTTCCTCGGTACCAATGGAAGCTATCTCCATTTTTTAATCCGAGATTTGATTTTTCTCCARCCTGTCCTCCTTTTAATGCAGATGTAGATGCTCCTGCATCATACTCGTCTGGCCAAAAATTCATGGACTCCTGTCCATGAGCTCATGCACTATCTGTCCTTGTTTCTAGATATCTGCTTCACTTACCCAGCTGGAATCTTCTTCTGGATGGCCTTTCCACTTCACAAGGTATTCAAAATAATTTTTCCTTCTGGTCCTTTTTCCAATTCTCTGATCTATGATCTTCTCTATCAATGAATTCTTTTCTACATGCATTTTTTTTCCCATTTGATCTCCTTATGATCATATGATCCTCGTGCTTCATCTTCCTTGTAAATATATAGGTCTACAACATTAAAAATGGGAGATATTCCCACATTGTCTGGCAACTCAATTTCATAAGCATTTGCTGCAAACTTTCTAAGGATCCTACATGGTCCTATCTTTTGCATTTTCAATTTGTTATGTGTTTCCCTTGGGAACCTCTCCTTCCTCAAGTGTGCTAAAACCTTATCTACCACTTCAAATCGAAGCTCTCTCCTATGTTGATCAACTCTATCTTTGTACTTCTTTCTGCTGTCCTGTAGCTCCTCCTTGATCTGGTCATGAAGTTTCTACATCTCCACATTAAAATATTCATCTCCCACACTTCTGAACTCATTATGTCCCAAATATCTCAATTCTGATATCCCCCTTGGGTGCATTCCATACACTATTTGGAATGGACTTTTTCCTGTTCTCCTATTTGGTGAATCATTGTATGCAAATTATGCTTGTGGAAGAATCTGATCCCACTGATTGTGGTGCTCAGTGACTAAGCTCCTCAATAAATTCCCCAAACTTTTGTTTACCACCTCAGTCTACCCATCTGTCCGAGGATGATATGCTGAGATGAAGGACAAATCTGTCCCCAATTTATTCCACAGTTTTCTCTAGAAATGACCAACAAATTTAGTGTCCCTATTTGAAACAATGCTCCTGGGCAATCCATGCAGTCTCACAACTTCTTTAAAAAATAAACTTGCTATGAGTGTAGCATCATTTGTCTTTTGGCATGGTATAAAGTGTGCCATTTTGGAAAATCTTTCAATTACCACAAATATGGAATCACTTCCCCTCTGGGTTCTTGGAAATCCCAACACAAAATCCATGCTGATAACATCCCAAGGCCTCTTTGGAATAGGCAATGGCTGATAAAGACAAGTGTTCCGTTGTCTTCCTTTTGCATATTGGAAAATTTTTCATTTGTTTACAAAATTTTTCTCTTTATATATCATACCTTGCCAATAGTATGAGCTACTCAATTGTGCAAATGTTTTGTCATGGCCAAAATGTCCTACTGGACCTCCACTATGTTTCTCTTTCAATAAAGTGTCTCTCATTGAGCATTTTGGTATGCACAATCTGCTCCCTTTGAACACAGTCCATCCTGAATCAAATAATCCATCCATGGGATCCTATCCCTTAGAAAAGGATTTTTACAGGCTTCGTAATATTATTTGAAATCTACATCTTCACCATACATTTCCTTAAGGTGTTCAAACCCCAAGGTTTCCACTTGAAATTCTTTCATAATCAAACACCTCCTACTCAAAGCCTTTGCAACTTTGTTTTCACTACCATAAATATGTTTAATAAAAAAAGTGAAATTATGCATAAATTCCACCCACTTTGCATGCCTCTGATTTAACTTCTCTTGCCTGGTTATGAATTGTAGATCTTGATTATCACTATACAACACAAACTCCTTGGGAATGAGATATTGCCTCCACTTTTTCAAGGCTTGAATCACTGCATAGAATTATTTTTCATATGTCGAGTACTTTTTCTTGGTATCATTCAACTTCTCACTGAAATATGCAATAGGTCTTTTATCTTGACTTAAGACTGCTCTAATTGCTAAACCACTAGCGTCACACCTTACCTGGAAGGCTTCTCAAAATATGGAAGAACCAAAATTGGTCGTTCTGTGATCTTATCCTTCAATATCCTGAAGATTTTCTCAACCTCCTCTGTCCA
Source organism: Picea glauca (assembly GCA_000966675.3). NCBI lineage: Eukaryota > Viridiplantae > Streptophyta > Pinopsida > Pinales > Pinaceae > Picea > Picea glauca. Next base: position 82,455 of record JZKD02S0032602.1, read on the forward strand.
CTTAAAAGAGTTATGTCTCTTATTCACAATGTCTAATATTGGTGCACATATACAACTGGAATTTCTAATGAATTTCCTATAGAAACTTGATAATCCATGGAATATTCTTACTTCAAATATGTTCCTTGGTTATGGCCAATCTATGATAGCTCTCACCTTTTTTGGATCCATCTTCAGCTCATTTGAAGAGATCACAAAACGCAAATATATGAGTTCTGTTTTCATAAAAAATGATTTTTTTTATATTTATCAGCAACTTCTCTTGGTGCAACCTCCTCATCACTAGTGGAAAGTGCCTTAAATGTTCTTCTTTAGTTCTACTGAAGACTAGTATATCATCCAAATACACAATGACAAATTTACCTATGAAGTCTTTGAGTACTTCATTCATTAACCTCATAAATGTGCTTGGGGCATTTTTTAAGCCAAATGACATAACAAGCCACTCATACAACCCTTCATTTGTTTTGAATGTTGTTTTCCATTCATCTCCTTCTCTCATTATTATCCGGTGATAACCACTTTTCATATCTATATTTGACAAATAACTTGCCCCACTTAAGAAATCCATCAAATCGTCCATTCTGGGTAAAGGAAATCTATACCTGATAGTGATCTTGTTGATGGCTCTAGAATCTGTACACATTCTCCATCCTCCATCCTTCTTCAGACTCAATACAATTGGTACTGCACATGGGGTTAAGCTCTCCCTGACTAAATCCTTTTCTAACAGATCTTGGACCTGGTTCTTTACTTCTTCATTCTATTGAGGTGTCAATCTATATGCTTCTTTTTTTAGGAAGCTCTCTCCTGGAATAAGATCAATGTGATGAATGATGCTCCTAATGGGTTGCAATGAGAAAGGTAACTCATCCACCACTATATCCGAAATTTTTTCCAACAGCTCCTGAATTTCTTCAGGTAGATCATCCATAGTAGTGCTTGTAAGTATGACTCTAGGATTTATCACTATAGAAAACTACATGTATTGTTCCTTCTTGAATTCATTCAAGAGCTCCTTCCCACTCATGAGAAGTATGCTCATGTTGGCTTCTTCCTACACCTTCTTATCCTTTATTGGAAGCAACATGTGTGTTCGACCATTCTTCTCTAGGGTGTAATTATTTCTCCTCCCATCATGTATGAAATTTCTATCAAACTGCCATGGTCTTCCCAGCAAAACATGACAAAAATCCATGGGTATTACATCACATAAAATCTCATCTTTGTATCCTCTATTTTAAATTCAACTTGGCATTTTTTACTTACTATTACCTGGTGTCCTTTTTGCACCCATGATACTTTATATGGATTTCGATGTGCAGTAGTCTTTGTCTCTAGTTTCTCCACCATCTCAGTGGATACTAAATTTTCAGTGATTCCACTATCTTTAATCACCTTGCAAACTCTATCCTTGGTCTTGCAAGCAATCCTGAACATATTGTTTCTCTGTAATGGTGCTTCCACCTCCTTCTCTGGTTTCAAGAGAATTTTCCTCATCATGAGGGAACTTCCATCTTCAACAACTTCTGATTCAACATTCCTTCTCTGCACTTCACAAATGTGAGCTTCTCCTCCCTCTTTCTTTTTCTCGGGGCATTCCCAAGACATATGCCATGTTTTTCCACAGGAATATCATTTCACCTCTCCTCCTCTACCTCTTCCTCTTCCTCGAGGAAAATAATTCCTGCCACCATACTGTCTCCCTTGGGAACTTCCTCCTCTATCTGTATGACTGTGAAATTTTCCAGTCTCAGCTTTGGGCTTTTGAGCCTTGTCATGGACAATTCCCTTACTTATGTGTGGGCTTTTTCCTCAGCCTCGTTGGATTTTCTTCCTGGCCAACTTCTCTTCTGCTTTCAGGGTAGCCTGATAAGCATCTTCGACTATCCTCATAATCACCATGTTGATTTCATCATGGATTTCATATCTAAGGCCATTAATGTATCTCGCAACCTTCTCTTCATCACTTTCACGATGACCATCTAGATGTTCAACATATAGAAATCTTTTATGTACTCTTTCACTATCAATCCTTTCTGTCTCAGGTTCTGTAGTCTCCTTAACAGATTTATTTGGTAGTCCTTGGGTATGAATTTATCCTTTAGCTTGGCTACCATTCTGTCCCAGCTTTTAATTTTATGTTTTCCTTTGATTCTTCTTTCAGCCTGCAGTTCATCCCACCATAGTGATACATGCCCTTTTAACCTTGTGAGAACATGTTTTACTTTCTTCTCATCATCAAACTCTTCATAGTCGAAGTATTTATCTAAGGCTCTTATCTAGTCTAGCAATTCTTCCACATCTTAATTTCCTTCATACATTGGGATTTCCATTTTTGCTTTGGCTCCCATTTTTACAACTGCTCTCAACAAGCATTCTTCTGCAACATCTTCTCCTGTAGTTTTTTCAACTTCCATTTCTTCACTTTTGGCCTCACTGATGTCACCTACATCTGGGGCTCTCCTCTATGTAGTTTCCATGAAATCTAGCCTTGCACGGAGTCTCCTCATTTCCTCATCCATTGTTGGATTTGTCACAAGTCTATCCCTGTGTCTTCTTGGCGGTATGGCGCTAAGATTTATTCACACACAACACAAATTATGGATCTGATACCACTTTGATGCAAACCCCCTACCTCTCCCAAGGTCTGATCAACCTCCTGGTCAAGGATCGATCACTTTCAGAGTCAAATCGTCTCTTAGGCTCTTGTTGAACCCAAATTTTAGTTTACATGGGCCCACTTAGCTCTCTGTGCAGGTTTTTTGATACCTGCGGGTGCTTTCCTCGCGCTTTTTCCCTTTTTAAAAAAAATCTATACGACAGGCGCTATCTCCCTCCGCTAGGCTCCTTTCCTCATACAACGTTGATTTGTGACCTGAGACTTAACCCAAAAGGCTCTAAGGTTCAGGCTTCAAGAATCTTGGCAACCACTCTTCCTTTCAAAACTCCCGAAGTGATATATCCCGAACTCACGGGATTGCTCCACGTACCCCTCCAAACTGGCGCTTAGGACGAGTCCCTATACTTCAGGGATTCAGGATTTCTTCCACCCTCATATAATATTTTCTCCGAAGTGCCTTTCCTCCGAACCTCACGAATATTCGACGTGTGTTTACCTGGAATCAATGGTCCAAATTCACCTTTACACTTTGGGCTTTAGAACCGTGGCTATTCTGACTCCTTGACACTCCTTAAACCTCCAAATAAGCAAAGTGTGTAAGCTCTTAAGGGATATCCACCTTCGCAACTTCCCCCAATATTACGGTCGCCAACTCTCCTGCGATACTACTCGGGATCTTCACCATCGGTTTCTTGAAACTCTTCCCTTCAAGGGACCATGGTCACTGGCCCTCCTGAGCTTAAATTTTCAAGGAAAATGGGACCTCTGTTTGCCCTCTGTGTGCTCCTCCCACACTGTAGAGTGTTGGAATTAGGAATTTCCTAAGTATCCTTCCTTGGTACTGATGGTAGCTATCTCTCTTGAGCTTGGTTTCTTGATGTATACGAGACCTCCGCCTCCTCTTTGTGCTCTTCTTTCAAACAAGAAAACGTTCGGACTTAGGAAATTTTCTAAGTCTTTTCTCCTTGAAGAATCAAGTTTCTATCTCTCCTTATCTTCTATCCCCAAGGTTATGGGATCCTTGGGCGCACGTCTTGCGGCCTCAAAAATTTGCAACGCCTAAATTTTCTTCCTCTGAACAATGAGTTTGGAAACAACTCTGCCTGCGCACTCCTTATGTTGCTCTGTGCTTCCTCTGCACTATTTCTGCCAAGGATTCAACTTTATCTCTCATGAGCTTCCATGAGTTAAAATTAACTCTGTCAACACACTCCTTGCAGACAATGTGCAATCCTTGCATGATCTCTCAGAAGAGAAATAATTGAAACTTATTCTAATTCTACAAATTCATGTTTTTAACCACAAAATGCATTCATAAGAACAATAACAAATATAAATAGATAATTTAAATGAACATTCATTCATAAAAACACAACAACACCAAACATTGGGATTAAAGTTCCTCTATTCTATTCATTCAAATGATAAAATACATAGATACAGGTAGTCCTCCATTGCTCTTCAACAACTCATACAATGCTCTCTGGCTCTCAACATCAACAACTCTCTCTTTCTCTCTCTAAAAACTATTACAAAATGAGAATCAACCTTTACAAATGAGCGATAATAACCGCTTTGGGCATAAGATACATGCATATATACAAGGGGTGATTCATCGAGCATTCCCCCCAACAACTTAATGCTATTCTATTAGGATTTAATGCATCCATCTACTAAGGACTATGGAGTTAATAACATTTACAAAGATGATAGGGGTTGATGTGTAGCCTCTGTACAATACAACCTTTACATTAAAGTGATACTGATCCGAGAGGATCTTTCAGGATGGCCTCAACGTCCAATTATTAATTACATTTCTTTTCATAAACTTTCAAATTCAAAAAGGTGCGCTCTCCTTTGTGTAGTCTAAATCATCTTTATGCATGCACTAGATGATGTGCTACTCTCCAGCATGCCCTCCTTTTAATGCTTATGTATATGCTCCTACATCATTCATCATACCAAATACTCGTTTTCCATACTCATCAAACAACCTAGAATACTTACGGAACTAGATTAGGTTCATGAAATGATAGTGATTACGACATATAGCTAGAACACTCGAATCAAATTAGATATGTGATATAACTAGCCAATAACAGAGCTCATATTGGATGTAGATGATGGTAACTTCATGTAATGATTACATATAATATTTACCTAATATATTATGCAAAGTGAATAGACATTACTTGTAGAGAACAAGAAATACTAACAACGTAACAACAAGCCTGGTTACTCATCTTCTACATGCATTGTTTCCATAATAGTTACAACTTAGTATAAATGTGACTTCATTGGTTCGATATGCTAGGGTATTATGATTATGGAAAGAGATCATAATCTTATCATATATACTTCTATTCCCATAACATTTAAGTGTTGTGTTAATTAAGAGCAACTTATAGACAGTCATGTAATTAGAATGAATGAGTAGTCATATTTGATAAGTGTGATGTGTAATGTTCTATATGTTAATAATACTATAACTAAGGATACTATAATCCTAAGTATTAACATGATAACCACTAATATTGAGCTTCCTATTAGGTCTATTAGTAACCGATATGTACATAATATATGGGAATACAATACCTTTCTTATATGTAAAAAAAATACAACAAGTGTATCATAGCTATGAGAAAGTGGAAGCTATCTATACCTCATGTAATATATTACAAGTAATGGAAACATTATAACTATGATCATACACGTTGATTATGTTAAATACATGACTCATAAGAGTTGTGAATACTAGTATATCATCATCTTTCATTAGTATCAATCCCATTTATTTACTAGCTATAACTCCATATTATAAAGTAATCATAATGGATACTCATTACTAGTAACATGTAAGCTAATATGAGATCATGGTAAATTAATGGATTTGATACCGAATATCATGTGTGTTTAACTTACAATATATACTAATCACTCTTCCAGCTTATATGGGAACAATAATCACCTATAGCTATAGCTGTAATCATAAGCTACTAATCTGCATGTTTACACTATTGATCTATCAATTATGCCAAATTCCCTTGTGATTACCATTGTTACATTCATCTATTATACAAAGGTTACATATTTCACTCGAACCAATTGAATCAATGAGATAGTGTTGTTTGATTACCATACGTACTACTATATCTTCTACCTATTGAAATGTACAGGAATAGCTTGAAAGGGTATAGAGCTTGGTTAGTAAGAATAAATGATAAGAACTATCTCTATAAGTAATGGGAATACAACTAGGTTATACCTATAATAGGGTGTTTGAACATCATTCCAATAATTTACCCTTTTTATACAATGTTTACTCTGCTCATATATGTGCTTTTCCATGTATATACCGTGGACTTGATAGTGTTGTGATATTGTTAAGATACCTATTCCTTATATGTGTTGTATTAGCTATCAACTTATTCATATTCCCATATTCATCACATACATATACAACCCAATAAGAGAAATTAAGGTAGATAGTACTAATAAACCCATAGATTAAGCTCATTGTACTATACATGAAACCATTGATCTAGTACCATACTTTGATTTACCATGTTCCAAATTATGGAATAAAGGGAAATCTAGTGTAATGGCTACTACACAATGGGGATACAAGTAAATGAGATAGTAGAACACATATTCCTATAAGAAAGAACATGATCAGGCATATACCACACCAGTTAATCTTAAGTAACATCGATTCCCTATGAAATATGGGTAATGAGTCAGAACCAAGAAGGTAGAGTAAGAGTATCCATGTTATATAGGTCATGATTAGCCATGTGTTCAAGCATGTTATATGAGTAAAGATTCACCTACTATCTCTATTATATGCATACAATCTATTGATCTTACTAAGCTATACATATCAATGGGAATATAACACACCATAACTCTCATGTAAGCTCTAATAAAGCCAGATATACAAGTAGATAGTACAGATTGAACAAAGAGCATTCCATATCTATTCAATACTTTATTAGGTATAATATTATAGATCATAAGGTTACTCATATTCAATAATAGAGAACACATATCCATAACTAATACATAGTATAAGCTATGTTCAATTCAAGCATAATAAATGAGAACATGTATTACAATCCTGAACAATGAGCTTTCTAGGAATATCTATGTGTATAAGCAGTTCCTAAGCTTGATACCACTCAACTTGATTACTAACCTTGTATCTACAGTTTATGTGATTTATATAGGGTGTACTAATCCTGTATAAATATTGGAACAAAGGGATATTACTAAGCTCGTGATAAGAAACGCAAGTTATTCACATTACACAAGCTACATAGAAGTTGTGAGTAAAAGCTTGAAACATACTAGTAAACTTCATTGATTAGGAAGCTATGGTAATACTACTACTATGTGTATTTGAATGTTAACCTGTTAGTAAGCTATGAGTAAGTACACAATGATCTGTATTACTAATATATAACAAGAGGTTTGATTTATTGATTAGACTAAGCTGATAAGATCTCATGATTACCACTATATCTGTACTTGCATATTCAACTAGTACTATTACCATATTCAATATGGTTCAGATCACTGAATAGTGCTTACGTAATGAACACTAAGGATCAAATCTCATGCATTTCATACTAATCATAGATTTAATTGTTACTAATATGAGTGATTTCCATTACTTTCATGATTATTGTAATGAAACAAGTATAAACATGATTTCTATTATTATTGTTGCATTCATTGGGAAAACAACAATATCCTAAAGAAATCTTTATAAATGAGGGTATATATCCAATATCAACCTCTATATATGAGGATATAGGTATCAAACATTGTAATAAACATGGGCTAAGCTGCTAAAGACTAATATTCATCATCCTCATCTTCATCTTCATCAATAAAAATATAACAAGATGCACATTCAATGGTGGATCGTGGAGTGGAAGAAGTGTTTCCAATTCCACTTCATGGTTCTTCAAGATTCAATGCACCAAGATACATTTCCAAGTTAGGGGAGTTCTAGATCCACATCCAAATCTATATAAGGCCCACCATTATACTCTAGACCCCTATGAGATGCAAGGAAAGGTGTTGTCAAGTGTGTTGAAGGGATTCTTTTTGTGCAAGGTGAGAGTAGAGGAGTGTGGGTACAAAGGGAATAAAGGAAAATGGGTAGTGGATAAATAGAGGAGTTTATATGGTGCATAGGCTAGGATAAAGAAGAGGGTAGAGCAAGAGCTAGGTTTAGGGTTTATGAATGGGTAGCAAGGTGCTATGGTATCTTAGTGATAGGAATAGAAGGTAAATGTATAGAGGGGATTCTGATTGTATAGGGGGTAGTAATGTATCGGTAAGTTAAGGAGAGAGTCTAAGGTGGAGGTTGATGAAATGGTGCGTTGGGTGGGATAACATATCAATAAAATCATGTATGCATGATTATTAGTTGGAAAAAAACTCGGTTAAAGAGAGGGACACCGATAAAGGTTAGTTCATAGGTTTTACCATCTTTAAATAACTGATAGGAATTATGGAAAACATTGTATAAGGATTTTGTTAGCATTGGTATGAGATTCCTAATATAATATCAAAATAGTCTAATGGAGAGATGTCACATTCAATGGCATCTTTGAAGGGGCTAGTGGAAACAATTACTGTGCAATGTTTATTAACAATAGGTGAGGGTAATTTTGTTAGACCCAACTAATATGATATAGAGGGATGTGTTGTGCTAGGTAGTTGCAATCATTTCATAAGGTTATGGGAAATGTGTTTTTTAATTTAATATTGTTGTTGTCAAGGATTATTATGGCTAATTAATTTTTAACATAGTGTTATGAGTAAAAAGAAGATCCAGATATTTGGTAATATTGTCTTTCATCATTAAGGGTAATGAAGGATCTATAGTGGTAGGATTGAGGAGATGGATAAATTTGAGTTTCAGTTGAGGGGTAGGGGATGGTGGGGCATCTGCATAGTCTAGGGTCAATTGTTTAATGTACAATTCTTTGGATATGGCCCGATGTTTTAATGCACAACAATCTGCAATAAAATGTGATTATATTTTATGGAAGTGACACCATTGATTTGGGTGAGAGGAGGAAGGGCCGATGAAATTAGTTTTTGGAGGGCGGGCCGATTAAGGTACAAAATTAGTATTAGGGTTGTGAGGTTGAGGTTTAGGGTTATGGTTACAAGAGAGAGGAAAACAAGGGTGTCTATCAATCTCACATTCAATTTCTAGGGCGTAGATTAATTCTTGGTCAAGGGTGTTTATCTTAAATAATGTGACTTCATAGAAAAATACAAATGAAATTAAATTTGAGAATAAGTACCTCATAATTGGTTTTTGAATCTATTGAATCAGATTTTTTTGAAAACTTCAATATTCTAATGTATGTTTTGGTTTGGCACTTGACGAAGCTATAACCACCTACATATAATATTGGATAAATACCTTGGAGGATAGAAACATTGTCATAATGCTTCACAAAAGGTGTTCCAAGTAGTAATGCACTTGCAACAGATTTGGAAGAAGCCTCATCATTGAGTTTAATTTAACTAACTAATGCATGAAATAAATACTACAAAATGTAATTGTTGGGTATGTGTTATATTCTTTGCACGAGTAGTAGTGTTTAAGCATTTCGTTGGGCACGCAGGGGGGTTTGAGGGGGGAGAATCCCCCCCACATGGGGGTTCAGGGGCAGCGCCCCCGAGAAAAAAAATTCTGCCTCGTAAAACATGTCACATATTTAGGTGGTTTTTCGGCACATGGTTTCTTTGTCGATGGTTTTCTATTTCCAGTTAAGGAGTTAGGGTTGTTGACTAATCCAGGTCATTTGGTTAGGGTTTTGGATGCCGTTGGCTGCTATATGTATATTGTATTGTAAAAATGTATCACTATGAATGAATATAGAATATGTTGGTTTTCTCGGTTAGGGTTTCTAGGGGAATAATATATGTGTAATGTTTGTATATTCCATTGTATCTTTTTTGTTCTTTTACTGAAAATTTGTTTGCAGTAAATATTGTACAAGGTTGAAATCTACATTTGGTATCAGAGCTTTGTTGGCTTCAGGGGGATGCCTTTGTGGTCAAGGGTTTGACTCGAGACTATGATAAGCCTTGTTATAGTTGGAGATCTGTGGTATTGATTTCTCAGGTGAAAAGAAATGGAAAGCAATTGAAAGATGGAGATTGAGAAGTTTGATAGGCAAAGTTTTGAGTTGTGGAAGATCAAGATGGAAGATCTGTTGGTGGACAGAGATCAGTGGATCGTGGTAGATCCAGGTACTGCACCTATAGGAACTTCAGCAGATGACTGGAAAAATTTGGATCGGAAGGCAAAGAGCACAATCCGACTGTGTCTCTCAGATCCAGTATTACTGAATGTGTTAGAGGAATCTACAACCAAGGATTTATGGAATAAGTTGGGGAAGTTGTATCAGTCTAAGTCCCTAGTGAATAAACTATTTGTGAGAAAGAAGCTGTATAACCTAAGGATGAGAGAAGGAGACTCGGTGGCAGAGCATTTGAACGCCTTCAATACTGTGGTAAGTCAATTAGTATCTGTTGAGATTAAAATTTTAGATGAAGATAAATGTATTAGTTTATTGTGTTCTTTACCAGATTCATGGGATAGTCTGGTTGTTGCCATAGGTAGTAATAGAAATTCCTTGAAGTTTGATGAATTGGTCTCATATTTGTTGTCAGAGGAGATGAGACGAAAGAATATGGAAGGACAGAGCACAAACACATTATTTGCAAGAGGATGATCCCAGAAAAGAAATAGATCTAAGTTCTCAAGTGGGAGATCTAAATCTAAGGGTAGATCTAAATCTCTCGGAAATTTTGTAAAGGTATGTTGGAGATGTGGAAAACAAGGGCACTGCAAGAAGCAATGTAGATCCAAAGTTGAGAAAAAGAAGGGATTTGAAGAATCTCCTTCTACATAATAAAATACCTCAAAGGAACAAGGAGGGGATGCGTACTTGGATTCTTCAAGCACACATGCAGATCATGAGGCATGGTTGGTTGACTCTGGTGCATCCTTTCATATGACTCCCCACAGGGAGTGGTTCTGCGAATATGAAAGGTATGATGGAGGTAAT
>JZKD02S0032602.1:111919-122508 GCA_000966675.3 Picea glauca
CACTTCTTTCCTTGCCCTTTCTTGCGAGGTTGCGTGTGGCACAAATTTCCTCATCTGTGGTCAGGTCTGAGAGATTCTATGGGTGGGTGGTTCACCCCCATCCCCTCATTTACTCTTGAAGAGCCTCCCCACCTACCATCCTGGTGGGTAATTCATTCCAGGGTCAGAGAGTGAGCTTTGGTTTCCGAGCATGTACAAACCAGTACGGTTTTGGTTTGGTGGAAGTTAACGTAGCCATTCCCGCCCCCTTCCACCACCTCCCATCAGCCATCGTGGTCTCTTTCAGCACATCCCCCTCATAGCAATCATGTGACACATATTCATGATATAATTTACATTCATCGACCTTTTATACAAAGGTTTGTCAAATCAAACATTCACATCTTTGAGTTTGCCATAGTTCTTGGACAATATAGTTATTTTTATAGACTGGGGGAAACAGGGTGTTACAGGTTCTATGGTTGTAGGTAGCTATGAAGACAATATAGAAAAATGGTATGAAGCTCCCAAAGTCTTCCAAAACACTTCCTTAAATATGAACCTCCAAAATGACATTGTTCCTTGACACTATATGATCTCCCTGACTCGATGTTATGCCCCATTGGCTATAGTAAGCTAATAATAATTCAAGCTATATGAATTTGACCTCCAAAATTTGAGAAAAGGCTACCAATATATGGATCTAATGAAGGATAAATCATATGGTAGGAAACTCCAACTGTAGATGATAAATCTGAACCCAAACCACAAGATCTCTCTTCACGGTTGTGCCCTCCAATAATTTCTCCTTGGAACAATAACCAATCAATATGCTAAAGAATACCCTCAAACATTGATGAAAAAATTTGCTAGGGTGGTAGAAACCACTCTTGGAATAAGATCTATTGAATATATAGCCTCCTTAAGGCATATCAAACATGTTCTCCTTAACTGGTGTACCCCAACCTGTAGAAAACCCTCACTGGTGCGCCCCCTTGCCAAAACCGATGGTTGAAGTAGTTCTGAACTGATGTAGAATGGTGAGGGAGGAATCTTTCACCTCCTTGCCCAATATTGGATCAAGAATATGAGAATATTTCACTCCCTTGTTGAAATCTAGGGTTTATTCAGTCAAAACCCTCAAAACCCCCAAGTACCATGGGCTCTCTAGCTAAGAAGCCATACATCAAAATAGAAATCAGCATAATGAGAGAACAGAAGCCCCTATCTCTCTTTTATACCCCTATTTATCTTTTCTCTCTAAGTTAGTTTTACTTTACTTTTAATATTCCTTCATAAAATCACTTTATTAGTTAATTAACCTTTTTTCCTCTAAAAAATAATTTATTTGTCCTTATGGCTTCTCCGACCACTAAAAGTCACTTCTCATCATCTTATCATGTAGTGCTAGTCCTATCGATTTCAATGAGCTATTACACTAAGAGGTTTCTTCAAGTATTATTCCCAAAATGAAATCCTTAGTGAATTTAATTAAAATATGCTCCATAATAACTCAAAATTACGAAAATCGTCAAAATGCAACGAAACCAAAGACATGTTGTGCAGAATGGATCCTAATGATGAAATATGATGAATGATGCAATTTAAGCCCAATAAAACCCATCAATACCTCTTGAACCCACTATCACCCCCATCTAGCCACTTTGGTAGGCATCCCATTCTGTAACATAGAAACATCCAAAAATGGGGACATTACAGTCCTCCCTGCTCGAATATTGCTTGTCCTCAAGAAATAACTGAGTCAATCTATATATAATACCAGGGTCCCATATCCACATGTGTGACATGTAGTACGCTCCCCTCAAAACATGATCCCTCCAAGTGCTCACCACGTATGCCACCCGAATTCTCCTAATGAATAGAATGATCATATACAGTAGATCCTCGGCCAAATCCTCAACCAACCACTCCACTCAGATCTCAAATCCATTAAACTCTATACTACCAAGTACTCCAATCCTTGGATCCCAAATCAATATGTGAAATGTAATGCCTTGCAAGGTGTAGTCTTGTAAGACCTCAACACCAAGAGTCTCCTGAAGACGCCCAACCAATGAAACAAGTAAATACAATATACATCCCTCAAGTAATCTCTCATCCAAGCCAATCTCAAAGTGACTACCTCTAGTAGTATCTAGATCCAATGCTAACAAAAAATATGACCTACTAATATACATGATCCCCAACCAAGCCGATCCATCCTGCCACATAACATCCTCATCTTGACTTGCTCTCAATTTCCCTAACAATGGAAAGAACCAATCATGCAATTCCTCAAAACTCCTATGCACTCTATAAGAGCACCAACCCTTGCATCCCATAACTCTGATGGTGCCATACCATACATCTCAGTGCCTACCAAACTGTGATCCTCCGGCTGTAGTATATTTATAGTTATGTTGTCCAGTCCATGATCACAAAACTCGACCTCTCTGCCAACCCACACTTCTGCCTACAGTGTCCCATGCTCCAACAATATGCTTATGAAGTTATCCCTACTATATGTCTCTAGTGCACTAGGGTCGTGAGAAGCTAGCATACTCTCCCAACTCAGCATTGAAACATGGGTGGATAAGGAATCATGCCCTGACTCGTGATGATGACATACCAAACATACCTCCATATGCCTCATGGATTCATCCTCTTAATCCTCCAAGGAGAATCTTTCTTTGACCTACTAACGGGTCTCGAAATGGCCAAGCTATCCAACCATAGGTACATAATGTACAGTCCTCAAGATATCTGACGCTTCCTACTATGACCATACATCTTGCCAACTGACCTCATAGCCCTCATCAAAATCATTTGTTCATCTCTGCTCCTAGTCTTCATCCTATTGAGACTTTGAACCTATATCCACCTCGAGAATATATTATGTCCCATGATTGAGGATACTCTCCATCATGCCCCAAACCTCATCTGACTGTCTCAGATGAACCTCCCGCAACCTACTATATATAATGGCATATCCCTTGTCAGGAGGTCTATATCTAACAACTCTCCATGTTCCACACAACTGTATGTAGGACTAGGAAGTGTCATATGCATTGGTCAACCCCAAAGGCTTGACCAAGAACTCATCCACTGGCACCCTTGGTGGATAATCACATGTACTCATCTCTAATATCAAACCACCAGGTACAATAATAAGTAACTTCACAAAATGATGGTTAATCACACTCCCTCCACGATCACTCATATAACTTCCGCTACTGAGAGGGTGATCTCCCAGATCCATGTACTGCTACAAGGGAGAGGAATCTTCATGCTCCACTAAGTATGTCTCCTCCCTGCACTCCAATGAATCCCCCTAGATCCCATTGTACACCTCTGCATGTCCCTATGAACTACCACTCATCATTGTATTCCCCTGTATACTCATGCAAGCTCATGTATCCTCCTGCATCATCCTGTATCCTAGGTGTACTACTGGGTCAACCTTTACATGGATGTCAAATGATCCTGGAACCCAAATGGAAGTGTCCTCATAACTAGCCCTAGCTCTGTAATCCCTAGGAGTATGTGTATGACCAAATGTCTCAGAACCCCTCACAAATGGTGGTCCCTATGACACATTAGAATAAAAAAAAAAATTACTAATTAGAATAAATATTAATAATTGATCATGGAAGCTAAATAAAACTTAAATAAGTAAAATATTGAAATAAATCAATATTAATGCAAATTATTATATATCTTGACCATATAATTACCTTTCACTTTCCTCATTCTACCTTTCTTGACCAGGACCTCCCCTTCAAATTTGTTAATTGAATTGACATCCCAAATCTGAGGCATCTTCATGATTTTTGCTGCTAATTTAGGGATATATTGACTAATATACACCAAATATTGATATAACATATATCCCTCCACCATAGAGCCCTTAAGACGTGCTCTTTGTTTAAAAAAATCCTTCAATGACTATAAGTGCCTCTCCACCATCCAAATTTACCTTGTGTGTACACGTCCACACATTTCAATCTCCTCAACTTGGCGTATGAGGTAGTGTTCTTGTGCATTGAAAAATGTCAGAGGAAGATACTTTTGCATTTCGCACATTAGCCGAGGAATTTCTATCCTCCAATATTTTATATCTTCTTTATGGACTTCTTTAGATGACAACCACCTACAGATGATATAACAAATCGAATCATAGGTTTCAACAACAACATATAGACAATTAAAGTAAAACAAATATCAACAAGTTGAGAAATACAAATTTTGCATATAAATCATTAATATTTACCTCATGTGTTTTCCAAGATCATATATAACTTGTTTTACATTGTTTTCAAAGATGTCAAGGAGATATAGAGGTAGAACATACTGTAACAACAAAGGGATCATTATTTTTTATGAAAATAAAACCAAATTATAATACTAAAAAGTCATATATATACCAATATAGAAATATACCAAAATAATTACCTTAATTAAGGTATGATAGTCATGAGTTTTTACCCCTAGCAAATTCACCTTTCTTCATTAAGATATTCTTTATGTTTGAAGCAAATCATGTGGGAAATTTAATTTTACAAATGACCTCTTAAACAACATTGCTTTCCTACTCTGTAAATAACCATGGAAGACCATTTCCGTGTCCATTGCTATTTCAATAAATCACATTTTTTAGTGCATGATTGGCTTCCTGAATATCAGTACAATTTTTGACATTTTTTCTTTGTCACTCCTTCCATCTATGATTCTCCATAATAGTTCTGTTACATTCTTCCTGATATGCATTGTATCAAACAAGTGAGCTATTTATAGGTTCTCATAGTAGGGAAACCTATTGAATTGTATAGGGTAACTTTTAATTCCTCATGGAAGCCCATTAATGCCTTGACGACATTTATGAAAAATAATTAATGATATTACAACAATAATTGTTAGATACAATAAACATAATTTAATACAAATTAAAATTGTAAAACATTGATATATATGACACATAGACTAAATTCTTGCCTTGACTATTTCTATTATATTCCAACTTCCTTAGGTGAGGTGTCGTTCTTCGTGGTTTTATTCCAGTCTCTTCTTTCAAATTGAAAATACATATATATATTTTTTTATGTAGTTCGATTATGATACCTATGGTTCTTAGGGAGGAAGTGCCTATACTCATCAAATGCCTCATTTCCTAGAATTCTTGAACGACACAATTTTATCCTAGGACCAAAAAATGGACATGCAAATCTACACTTTGTTTGAAGACCTGCAAGATATGGATTAATGCCAATATTATTTATATAAAAATAAATTAATATTTAAGAAGCAATGCATCATATTTTTATAAAATTATATACTATTAAAATGTAATAGTATGTTACATACCACAAAAATGTGTTATCCTTGAGGCATCATGAATTTTCCATCTAAGTATTATATGGAATTGAAATTACTTTTTTCCTATTGGTCTAGAGATTTCATACATAGTGATGCCAACCCATAACTTTAGTAGCTCGTCGACAAGAGGCTCAATATATACATTCATATATTTCACTTGGTAATTACCTAATTGGGTGAAAGTACACATATTTACTACCTTGTATATATATAAGTAATTATGTAATAAATAAGACAAACAACATGCAACATTCAAACCAATTTTGTAAACAAATACCTGGAACAATCATTGCCAACATTGTGTGCTCCCTCTGTATTGACATCTAGGGAGGAAGGTTATTGTTTATAACAAAAATAGGCTACATTGAGTAAATAGACCCGAGCTCACCAAATGGATTGACATCATCAGCTGCCAATGAAAGCCTAACATTACAAGGTTTTCCTTTAAAATTCGCCATCTTTCTTTGATGTTTCTAAATGCAGAACCATATGCAGACATTCAAAGAACACCATCTTCACTTATGTTTCTTGCATGGTAATCTATAGCCTATGCAATGCTTTGGCACTTGGACAATTGTTGGAAACGTGGAATTCTCCAAATATGACGAAGAACATTGTGAGGCACCCTTTTTGTTACTTGATCGGTTCGATATCTAATGATTTGACATTGGGGGTATTTAGTTTCTGATGCATATTTTCCATAATATATAATTATCATTCAGACATGCATCTATAGCATGATACTCCATTCCAATATCTTTCATAATGGCACACAAATCTTAGTATGTGTGAGGTAAATTATTTGACGGTGGTAAGAAAAATTCACCTAACAATCTACAACATAAAAAATAATAGCTAGTTAATGTAAATAATAGTAATAAAAAATATTGCATCCTTAATTTACACATTAATTGACACTAAAAATAAAGAAAAATAAATTTGAACTTTACATATAATATGTGATGAATTATATTACGTACCTTAGGATCTATATGAGACAAGTGTTTGAAAAGCCATTCGATACCTTCAAGTTCACCAACAAAATTATAGCAGAGAGAATATTTGTTCTTGAGCCTTCATAAAGGGGTTGTTCTACCTTCTCAAGAAGAGGTACATCATGATTATCATCAAATTTTTCCTCATCGATAGGAGCAAATATGTCTTGGTTTTATCACATAGAATTCTAAGGGCAAAAAATCATTTCAATTTTGTTTTTGAGTCATGGGTTTTCTTAAGTTTTAGGTTTTTTATGTCTTCTTTCTATAGCCATAATTCAAATTTTGATTTAAGTAAGCTAAAGTTAGTTTGGTCGTGGTCTAGAGTCCTTGGGTTATGTCTTTGTTATCATGACAAGTTGAATAAACCTTCATGATTCACATCTTTGAACTCTACATCATTACCTTGACACATCACACCTCCATGTTGTACACAAGATCCTCCTTTGTCACCTTTTATCTGTTTAGTTGTCAAATCAGATTTGAGCTATGCACTTCCAACTCACTAGGAGAGTTGGAAACGTACTCAAAGTACTCCATGCATTCATTTCCATCATTGCATTTAAGGATCATGTCAAAGAATATCTCATTTTCTTCAGAGCTTGTATTTTAAACAAATTCTCAAGGATTATGTCATAAAATTTTCTAACAAGTTCCTCCAAGTGTGCAAATTGTGTTTGAGCGAATCTGGTGCTACAGACAGGCACTGCAAACTCACTCTACGAAATGGATGAAGGAGAGTGTTGTAGGTTGGACTACGTGTAGACACCCTTGTGAAATTTCAAACACACCAACATCAAACTCAGGACCACTAGGTACTCCATGAGAGTTTGCATGTTGTTAAAGGTTGAAAGAGAGGTTTTTGCTGGTTTCACCCCTTAGCGTTGCAAACTGTTATATTATGTTGTTTTCTTCTTTAAAATTCACTTCCTTCATGCTCTGAACCTTACTCATTAAACCTAATCACCTCTAAGACCTCGTCTATCCTTCCCATTACTCATAATTCATTTTCTCCACTGATATTCCCCAGTGTTACAAACCCTCTTCTCCGACACTGTGAACTTTGTGCTGCAAATTCAATGCTACAAATCCTCTGTTCTAGTTTTGTTGAAAAAACCTTCTTCTGCATATTTTGCAAGCTCAAATTTAAAAGAGTGACTCTACACCCATCTCAAATTTATTTTTTTGGTTGACCAACTGTCGAAATAGTTTTAAATACTGCATGAATTATCATGGTGTTAAATGACACTTGTATCGTCACAAAAACCCTGTTTTAACCAGAGAATTCATAGGTGTCTCCCTCTTATTATAAATTCCAGTTTCCTTTCTTTATATCTCTTGTTTGAAGGATTCTCTGTCTCATTCCTGAATGTGCATAAAGTAAGTTGTATAAAAATTTTGTACAAGGTCATCCTATTGAAAAGAATTTGTCATCAAAACCCTAGTTTCTTATATTCCATGTTTTCGTACATCTACCTGTTATTACAACTCACATAAAGAATTCCTCAACATCAGTATGGATAGTCAACAGCATAATAAATCTCATAAGGGAGGTGAAATTGTAAGGACAGAGCCTTATGACATGCAACTGCTTGATTTTGACCCTTTGATCAGAGAAGATTTTCAAAGAGTAGGTTGCATCAATTTTTGTCAAAAGATGCAAAAGGGGGCATCCAAAGGTGGCCAAAGAGTTTGCATTAAATTTTTATGGTACTAAAACCAAGGTGGGAAAATTAGAATTTTAAGTTTCAAAGCGATCCATTTTAGTCGCAAGAGAGATACCCAACAATGGAGAAAAATGGTTCAAGGACATGACATTAAATGCTACTTTCTCCAAGGAATTTATTAAACCAAAGTATCATGAGGACAACTTGTCCAAATGGGTCCCTAGAAACCATATGATTGAAGGTTCTGATAAGATTCTAAAGGTTATTCAAAATTATTTTACCTGTGAGGGAAGATTTAACATGGTTTATCAATATCACATCAAGCTGTTATTACACTTCACAGGGGAATAAGTTATGAATCTCCCTTTTTACCTCTTTAGAAGAATTGGTAATATGGCTGATAGAGTTCAAACCAAATCTAAGAAAGTAGATACAAGTGTCTTTCACTCTGGCCTTATTAAAATGTTGGTGATGGAAGAATTGAAAAAGACAAATAATAATTGAGAAACATTCCTCACTGCATCACATTTTCAGAGGAATGTTGCGCCCACTCCACAGTCTAAGATACAAATCCCTACTCCTGTGGATAAGACTGTGTGTTCATAGGATAGAAAGAGGAAAATAGGTGCTGCTATGAGTGATACAGATAACATAGCTACAAATGAAACAATGGAAGGAGGGCCTTCACAACCTTCATATAGGGAAGTTTCACCCATGGAAGAGCCCATTCCTATGGAGATTCATTCAAGAAAATTCATAGGCCTCATAGAAAGAAATATCATGTTCCCTTCACCTATTGTTGCAGACAAGATTAAGCCTAGGAGGCCTTTTATTAGGAAAAAAACCAAGAAAAATGTTCCTGTGAAAAGTGATGTAGCAGAAATTTCAACCCAGAGAAAAGGTAAATCCAAATTGGTTGAGGAACCCATTGAAATTGTTGATATCACTACTGCCCAATAAGAAATAAATCCCACTTTCAAAAGGCTCAAAAGACAACTTAAAGAAGTAAGGGTTGAGACTGATAAACTGAAAAATGAAGACTCTGGCTATAGGAAGAAACTTAAGGGGATGATGGGCATGTACTATTAAGCCCTAATATTGGCTCATTACCCCTTAATTGGGGCATATTACATTAGTAATGTTATTTTATTTATGTCGACTTTATTCCATTAGTTGTAATTATACCTCCTAGTATCCTATATATACCAAGGAGACATTTTCATTTGGAATCATCTTGTACTTGAACATTTAAGTGGGGTTAAAGGAGGTTTCCCCCTCGAAGAGGCTTATTATCTGAAATTATCTCTTTTTCAAGATGTTGAGTACTTTTTCTGAGGTTTTTCTATGCTATATTGATATTTGGTTCTTAACATATGGTATCAGAGCTCAAGGTCTTGGGGTTTCGCTACTACATCTGAGACACCTTGGAATTTTCGCTATAAATTTTTTTCTACAACATTTCAGAAGGAACGACTTGGAGGATATTTAGTAGATGGATGAAGGTACGTTGGGTTAATATTTTATCTCCTGAGGCCTTATACTTTTAGAGATACAACCTGTACAAGATAGGGATATGGAATCATCCTGAACTAAGTCATTGCGGAATTTTCGCTATAAAACATTTTCTATAACGTTTCAGACCTTGAACTCTGGAGGCTATTCACAGAAATTAGTAAGGTATCTGTGGTAAAAATTTAAGCTTCTAGGTCATCTTAAATTTGTAGATACACCCTGTGGAAGATAGGGCATCTAACTAGTCGTATTGACTATTCTCAAGAAGGTGTTCTAGGTAAAACAATCATAAATTCTTCCTAGAGTATCCAAATTGAGTGGGACTAGTTTCATTGGATAGTGGACAATATTTAGTATTTCTAGTACGATTTTCATAATTTTATATCAATTATTTTATGCGGGGCACGTTATACATGTGAGATCTCCTAGAAAGGCCAAAAATCAGCAAGTTGTGGGGAAGTTACTGTAAATTCCACTTGGTACATCCAATTTTGATCAGACCTGTGGCATTGCAGAGAAGAAATATCAGAGAAATACATAAAAGAAATTTTCATACCCAGAAGGGCTGAAACTTGGGAGATACAATAGAAGAAAGATTGTCTAGAAGAACCACCTCAAAATCAAGATTCAAAAGTGATACTTGGCCAACATGCCACCCAAAAAGGGAAATTCTACACCAAATAAGCCTCCAGACAATCCTACTTGGACTCTTGATGAAGGTGAAGAAATGCGTAGGGACATAAATGATTTACAAAAGAAGATAGTAACAAAAGATGAACTACAAGAGATGGAAGCTAAGTTGGAGGCAAAGATTGATGGTTTAAAAGAGGAGATCATGAAAGTGAAAATGAAAAGACACATGAAAGTGAAAATGCATCCCATGAAATTCATGATGACGACACAAGGAAGGTGAATCAAGAATGGAGAAGCTCCAACTTTGGGTTGAATACCAACCACGTTCCTAAGATCGATATGAGGAAGTTTGATGGCAAGGACCCTATCACATGGATACTTCATATGGAGCAATTATTTGATCTACATAATGTGCCACATACACAAAAGG
>JZKD02S0032602.1:178536-190168 GCA_000966675.3 Picea glauca
CAGACAGAGACTTCACCATCTTGGTCAGTTCATCCACTTGAGGGTGAGGTGCCAATGATCCAGAAGTTGAGGCTTCTGACCTTCCTTTTCTTCTGTCTGCGTCGGCCTTGTTTCTTAGTCTGTCAGCTGCTAATACATTGGATTCCACTTCTATGGCTTCATATTGCATTTGGGCTAAGGAGGTGGCTCTTCTTTCTCTCAGCAAAAGGCAAAAATCAGGGTCAAATGCACCAGCATAGGAAATTTGGGCAGAGGCTTCTGAGGGCTTTATCTCTGCAAGGATCTTGTTATACATCTTGTTAAATCTTTTGGAGAATTCAGAGACCGACTCTCCTTCCATCTTTTTTAAAGACCCGAATTCTGTCATGTAATACATGAAGTCCTTCCTATCTCCCCACTGCCTCAGGAAAGCACTATCTAGAGCCTCAATCCCAGCAATAGATCCTGGGGCCAATCCTCTAAACCACTTCCTCACTTTACCATCCAGGCTCTGGACGAAAAATCTCATCCAAACATCCTCGTTTTCAATATTGAGGTTATCTGCATAAATGTAGAAAGAAGCTAGGTGCTCTTCAGCAGTTAAGTCTCCTTCCCTGGTGAACTTGGGCATGTATTTCAGGTAATCTCCAGTAGGGAGGGGATTCATAGGATGGGGAAGAACTAAGGGATCGTATCTGGCAGCGACTATAGCATCCATTCTGTTGAGAGGGGGATTAGCACCATCCATAGGGATGTTAGGTGTAGGAGAACTTGGAGGAGAAGGAGTTCGCAAAGGGTTTATTGAGGATAAATCTCGAAGTGGGGTGGGAAACAAGAGGTGATTCAGAGAACAGGCTACCGAGCACCAGTCAGTAGGTTCTCCTCCTTGCACAGGAGTAGGGAACTCTTCTGAGGTCACGGGTCTACGCCAAGGCGCAGCTTCAGGGGAGAGGGGAGTGACAAAATCTTGTCCCTTTGATCCCAGACCAGGAGGGGAAAACTCAACAGGAACACTCCCAAAATTTAAAAAATGGGAAACTGCAAAGACATGCCTGTGAAAAATCTTAGGAGGAGAAAAAGGAGCTCCAACAGAAGGATATGGTGGATTACCTGGTTCGGTGATGGACGCTTCTTCTTCGGAGGCCTTTCCCTTTCTGAGCACCGCCTCTGGATCCGTTTCAGGTGTAGCTAGAGGTAGCTGTGGGTGAGACCGCGTATGCCTGCCTCTGAAAGACACAATTAACAGAGCAGGTTCTCCCCAGCGGATTCGTCACAATGGAGTCGCGAGGTGCAAAATTAGCAATCTAAAAGGCTCTGATGATCCTATGCACCTTCAGATTCAGAGACTCAATGTCGTTCTACCCAGGGAAAATCTTCAATTCCGTCCCTGACAACGGCACCAGAAATGTTAGCGTTAGAAGTCACTCCTGGATTGCTTGCAGGAGCAGAGCCCAACGCCCATCAGTTTATGTCACGATTTGTTTATAAAGGGTGATCAAATGGAGATAATGGCTCTAGGAGGTATCACTCTAACTCATAGACTGAGTCTGGTACATAAAGGACAGAGGAGGTCTGGAATCCTAACTTCATCCAGTGGATTGATTTAAAGATGAATAGGTGGAAGACTTAAAATAAAGTGAACAAACATCTCTGGGCATCAGGCTTGCAGCAGTCTGTAGGAGAAAAACTCTGATAGAAAGATCCTCCTGGCTCAGGGTTTCAAGAAACTGAAAGAAGACTTGACTGGATCCTCCAATTCCAAGTCCTTCAGCATTAAGGAAGTTACAAGGACTGATTAGAGTCTCCGTAACTATTACAGTGATCCATTACAACATCATCCTATAATAGCTACAGCTCGACTGGATCCTCCAATTCCGAGCTGCTCTAACACAGTATAAACAAAGACATGAGAGAAACTGGGATTCATAAGGCAAGAAGTCTCCAAAGTTCATATATATCCACAACAACAATGCTTCATTAAAACTTTACAACCAGGGAGCTCTGATCAACCATCGATCCCTTACAAAATGGCAAAAATGCCTACATATACTTGTAACAAAACACTGGAAGCTAAATCGAGACATCGCGTTGAAGACATTACGTCTTCACATTTACTGCGCTTGCAGTCTCTGGACGTTCGTGAACTTCAGTCAGACACAATCATGTTCCAAATTCCCTGTGACTGAATCGACAAGCTTGCATTCATTCCTTGGCTTTCCATTTATGGAGGAAACGATGTCCAACTACCCTCAGCTGCTGCAATAATTGTTTCATTGGAATCGGGGAAGGCCCTAGCCGATCCTGTGCCTACAGGACATGGAAACCTTCATATTCTGCCTTTTGAATCTTGCTTGGAGAAATCATGGTAGGACTGATGAGTTGACGTGGAGTGGTGAGTGGACGGTGATCAGGCAGGAAAACGATAGGGGAAATACAAGTGGCAGGATCCATGGGTGTTGAAGTGTACGAGCCAGGTGGAGGAACACAATGGCCAAAAAAATGTGGTTAGCCTGATATGGAAAGAAGACATCGCAACAAAGGACAGATGGCGGATGTATGCGATGAAGCTTCGGGCTTTTCGGGAATTCGATATTCACGAGTTTGCAATGCGCGAACTCTTCGCCTCCGGGATTCCCGATATCTTGATGTGCGATGAGCCCCTCCTCCTATGGGTTAGCCCTCCTGACTATTCTATGGCCCATACGACCTCCTCTTTATGGCAGGAGCTTAATCTCTGTTGGGGCTTTGGCGCTTTTGATGTCTCGACGCACAAGTCCTTGAGGTCTGCAACAACGCACCACCTATATTCCACTATAGTCCTCATCCCCATCGGGAAATCACATATCGGGATATCGCGATTCCTGCTACCATGTGCGCGAGACTTCCAGTTCCTTGATCCTCTACTCTGCAGGATCTCTCACCACGTGTCTCTGCTGACAGACGAATCTGATCTTCTCAGCACTTCTATGGGCCCGAGTTCCCGGATGCTCTCGGCACTTCGCGTCTCGCGGAATAACGGAGCTGCCCTTTGAATGTTGAAAATGCGACAGGCGAAACGCCGAGATGGTTAGCCCTCGCGACACGTGCCCCTGGATCGAACGACCTATATTTAGCCTCCAAACAGAAGGGATACCTTTACTGCTAAATGTCGTGTAAATTGGCAACTCCGAGATCCCGATAACCGTTGATCTGCTTCGTGCACGGATCTCGGCTGTCAATAACAAAACTTCGCCCGCTCGCTTGATATGCTTCTTGGAAAACAAGAATCCTTCCGATATGCGCTTGAGAACTTTGTGTGACTAGCAGACCCAAATTCTCCTCGAACCCATGATCAGAATTATTGCTAACACAAGGAACGAAAATTGTATTAGGACTAGACACTGGCAACAGTGACCTGTGAATGGGGCCAACGTTGAAATTTTTTCAAACTGTTTCTGTATGCACTGAAATTTGACATGGATAGAATATTCACATGCCTTAATGATATGGGAGGGTTTATAAACTCAAATTTGAATCACACACCCACTTTCTTCCATCATCAATTCATCATGTAAACCATAAACCCTAATTTTCTTTCAAAGTACACAATTTGGTTGACGCAAGTTTTAAGTTTTCGTCAGTCTTTCTTCATTTTTCTTTCAAGTTCTACATTACTGTATATACAATGTATCTGTGTCATAGTTGTGATGAAAAATCCCTCTTTTTTCGTTGATTTCTTAATCAACACCATATAAATACTAGAGACGAGCAACAATGACATGTGAATGGGGCCAACGTTGAATTTTTTCCAAACTGTTTCTGTATGCATTGAAATTTGACATGGATAGACTATTCGCATGCCTTAATGATATGGGAGGGTTTCTGGACTCAAATTTCACTCACACACTCGCTTTCTTCCATCATCATATCATCATGTAAACCATAAACCCTATTTTTCATATGTTCTAGTAGATATGTTAATGATTCCAAATTTCATATTTGTATTTGACTCAAGGTCCAACTAGCTTGCAAAGTATCAAATTTTAATTTCAAGTTGATAAACCAAATATGAAATGAATCCAATCATCATTTGATATCGTCACAAGAGAGATGAATGTAAATAATCTTGCGATGAATTAGCTATACTATCGACGAAAAAAGTGTGTCGATAGTATAGCTAATTCGTCACAAGAATGTGTCTCATTTGAATGGTGTTACATGGTTTGCAAGGAGTGTAGGGATTATATAGTGCAATGTAGTGTATTCTATAAGAACAATCTCTATGCCAAACCTCAAATGGATAGTACCATATCTTGTTCATAAGACAAATATTCTTTGTATGTTTCCTTTGTGGTGGCTCAAGCCCTCAACACACATGATGCATGACAATGAAATGTAACAATTTGACTATTGAATGATAGTGTTATGTCACCCATGGTCAAGGAAAGAACATAAGGTTCTTATTTCCTATTTGAATCTTCTTAGAATTGAGATTCGTTACATAGTCCTTGAAAAAAGACAAAAGACTTATGTAGCAGATATTTGGTCTTTGTGTGGGAGATTTTATGCCATTAGTATGTTTTGTACAAAAATAATGAATCTTGGGGACTACACCATGGTGAAGGAACAAGGAACAAGGAACAAGGAACGAGGAACAAGGAACAAGGAACAAGGAACATAAATTATACTAGGACTAGACATGAGAAACAGTGACCTGCGAATGGGGCCAACGTTGAAATTTTTTCAAACTGTTTTTGTATGCACTGAAATTTGTCATGGATAGACTATTCTCATGCCTTACCGATATGGGAGGGTTTTTGGGCTCAAATTTGGCTCACACACCCACTTTATTCCATCATCAATTCATCATGTAAACTATAAACCCTAATTTTCTTTCAAAGTACACAAATTAGTTGACGCAAGTTTTAAGTTTTCATCAGTCTTTCTTCATTTTTCTTTTAGGTTCTACATTAATGTATATACATTATATCTGTGTCATATTTGTGATGAAAAATCCCTCTTTTTCGTTGATTTCTTAATCAACGCCATAAAAATACTCCCTTGCAGTACTAGATGCGGGGACGTGTGTAATGTCGAATGAATTTTACAACGAACAAGGAACATAAATTGTACTAGGACTATACACCGACAACCGTGACTTGTGAATGGGGCCAACGTTGAAATTTTTTCAAATTGTTTTTGTATGCACTGAAATTTGACATGGATAGACTATTCGCATGCCTTAATGATATGGGAGGGTTTCTGGACAATAATGTTGAAAGATATGATCACTTAATATTTCAATACAACGTTCATTTTAGTGGTCACTTATTATATAACTTCTAAATATTGTAGCATCAATCATAAAAAACAAAAACTGAAATGTTGCATTCATCATCTATCTTCAAATTGATAATGAATATGCTAAACATTTGATTAATTGTGTGACAAATTGATATGAATTTTGTGTATTGGAGCTACCACAAGGGATTCTAATCTATGAGAGTAAATAGCTTGAGGACCAAAATCCTTTATCCCTCTACCACATAGGAAATATTCAATCCTCATTTGTATGTTGCAATTGCATGGAGGGGTGGTTAGTTCTGGCATGTTATAGCTTTATTTGGTCACCGCTAACCATGGATGGCTTGTTGGCCAAGACAGTATCCATTTCCTATCTTTGTTCCACATGAAACATATGCTAAAAAAAAAAATTCCTCATACGTGTTCTCTTCCTTTAGGTAGTGTCTAGGTACCTACATGTTTCCTTTAAGAAAGGCATGGGTGTCTTCCAAAAATTGTAAAAAATAATAAATGTGAATTAATTGTGGGATCCTTTGTGGCGTTTACGGGTTTTGTACACCTGTAAAACCCTAATTCTTGTTACCAATGACCTTAACCAAATTTTGATAGTATCAATAGGGTTGAAATGTTGGAGAAGGGGGATTGGCCATTCTAGTACCCTTATGCTGGAGAATTATCCTAAACATTGTCCTTGGATTTTTAACACCAATCCCTTCTGCAAAAACCCTTGTTTCGAGGATTGACTCTCTTGCAATTTGTTTGGATAAGGTCCTAAATACTCCAAGCTTCTCTAAAATTATGCACAATAGAAATACACAACCTTCCTCAAACCATTAAAATCATCTAATATCAATGACGATGAAACAAGAAAACTTGTAACTAACTAATATTAATTAACATCGAGTGGTTAATTCCTCCGGAAATCATGCTATCAATACTCAAGTAAATTGCAACATAGTTTTCGGGGGGAAGAAGAGAGATCTTCATATATTAATTTAATGTGAAAAAAAAACTACAAAGATATGAAATAATACATGATATGTTGTTAGCACCTTTGTCAGTAGAGTTCAGGTTCCTCCTACTTGGACTACATATAGACTTGAACTCTGCTTCAAACTCCTTTCCATATCTGCAGTGGAAAATCAACAAGGATTTAGATCCCAGAGTCTAAGTAAGAGATTCAATCCCAAAAACAAGGGTTTTTACAAAAGGAACTAGTCATAAAAATCCAAGGCTAAATTCTCAAGATAATTCTCCACCATAAGGGTACTAGAATGGTTAGTTCCCTTTCTCCAACATTTGAACCCAATTTATACTATCACAAGTTGGTTAAGTTTGTTGGCAATAATAATAAGGGTTGTAGCGTTGCACGGATCTCGTAAACCCCGCTTAGGAGTGCATAATTAATGTTCATTTTTGGAAGACACCCTTCCTTTCTTCAAGGAAACACATGGGTACCAGTGCATTTCTCAAAGGAAGAATGTGGGTATGAGGCAAAAAAACAATTTAACATATGTTTCGTGTGGATCAAAGATATTCAATGGCTAATATCTTGGGCAACAAGGAATCCATGGTCACTAGTAACCAAATAATGTTATAACATGAGGTACTTTCAACTTCCAAACACATTTAAGGAGTTGGTTAAAAAAAGTCTTCAACTACAAAAGAATGATTCAATCCCTCCTTTTCCTATACATATATCATGGAAAAAGATAAAGTTGTGCCATCGATGGAGATCACATAGTCGGAGATCACTCATCTCCAAAAAACTTGTCATTTGCAGATTTAATGGTTTAATGGTTATTGGCCTCCTTCATCGGCTTTGTACCAATGGATCCACTCAACATGGAAAAAGAATTATGAGATTCCTCTATTCTCCAAAGGTGTTTTTTTAATTCATATTTTCGATCATGCTGCTTATAAGCAAGTTTTAGAGGAGGGTCCCTAGTTTTGGGGAAGAGTGGGTTTTTTTATATCTCCTTGATTTCCAAATTTTGATCCTAACTCTATGTCAATTACTAGAATGACACTTTGGGTACACCTCCCAAATTTTCCATTTCATTCTTGGTATATATCAATTTTTGAGGATATTGAGAATACTTTGGGCAGTTACATAAAAGAAATTTTGTAGATTTATAACGAGATTGTGTACATACACCTACATATATGTTGAAATAGACCCGAGTAAGATTCTTCCATATAAAATGACCCTCAAATGAAAGTTTTAGGTGGATTCAGGTATTGAATTATGAGAACACAACATTCTAGTGTTGAATTCATCAACTTACAGTACATCTACATGATATTTATCCCCATGCACGAGCTCATCCTTCAAGGGAAAAGCGACCAAATCGAAATAAAAAAAATGGAATTTTCCTAAGCAACCAATGTCAGATGATGAAGTTTCTCTTGCTAAGGAAAATCAACAACTATTGACTTAAACAAAATTTGATATAGTCTTCCTAGAAGATTTGATTGGGGAACCTTGTTCTCCCTCGAAGGATGGAGTAGAGGCCATTGATATCGGGTTTTCCTTCTCAAATATGACAATTGTACCTGATGCCCCTCTAGGGGGATTGAAGTGACTTCATGAAACTAACATATCTGATTCTGATAAGGATATGACATCAAAGGGGTTGTCGTGATGTCATACCATGATGTTATAGATGCTTAAAAGAAAGGCTATGGTAAACATTCCTTGTATCCTTCATTCTTTACTACAAACACTTACTCTTAGGTTTTTTTCTTCATATATCTATATCAATTATACTTTCTAAAAATTTATATATGTTTCATTTCCTTGAATCTATGAGGATTTAATCCCTTTCTTTTCAAAACATATAAGCATATTTCCAATTAGAAAATCATGATAGAAGGTCATCATCAATATGATGAACGTCCAATTATTAAATAAAATAATTTTAATTAGTATGTAAACCTTCCTTAAATTACTTCAACAGTTCCAATCTCCCATTTAAAAACTACCCTGAGAAGCCATGGATATGGTTGTGCTTATTGTTTCAATGGTTTCACATGACTCTTCAAGTGCCCCCAAAGTACGATGTCGGTGATGATGTTGGACGCTATGAATAAGTGAATGGCCTTTCAATTATATTCGGGGCAAGTGGATAGAAGAATGCACCATACAAGGAGGCCGAGTGGGCTGAATTGTATGAGTACAATCCAATCGAATAGAATCATATCACCTAGCAATGTGCGTCTCCCATTAAGATACATTGGAATCCTACTCAAATTAAAATAAAAAGTTGTTGAAACTTGTCGACCACCACTAGTTGCTATGGTATAGTATTTGATGACAAAGTTATTCTTTAGGGAAAATAAGTGGATAAATGAACCAACAAATAAGTCAAAATATACGAAGAAGAGGTTCATAATTTACCGAGAGGAGAAGCTCCCATGTTAAACTAACATGGAATTTAAAGCTTGACATTATAAAAATCATATTAAGTAGTTTATATATAGTTTTGTTAGGTAAGAAAATTTAATGGTGTTTATATCTACATCTCATCTAAAGGATTTATGTGGGGGTTTGAAGCTTGTCTCATAAGTCCTAAAAGTTTCATTTAGATCATAAGACTCTTGATTTCCTCTCTTAAAATGGTAAAGTACTCGAAACCCATTCTTATTGCATCCATATGCACTTAGAGGCCAAATATCCTCTCTAGAGGACTTGTGTAGTGGTCTAAGATCTCATTTATAGACCATGAGCCTTGGGAATTTTATTTAGAGCCTATGACCCTTATTTTCCTCCCCTAACCATGGACAAGGCCCTAAAATCCATTCTTATTGTGCAAAACCTCATGATAGCGACCATATCCTACTCAAAGAACAAGAAATCCATTTAGAGGCCCTTTGTGGTGGTTTAAGGCCTTATTCATGTCCTTTGAACAAAAAAGCATCATTTGAAGTCCAATACCTTTAACTTCTTCCTCCAACCATTATCAAAGCTTGAAGACACATCCTTGGTGCACAAAACCTCCTAAAGCACCCATATGTTATTCAAAGGTGAAATACTCCTTGTAGTGGGTCTTGTGGTCATTTGAGACTTTCATTTTGGCTATAAGGCCCTTTTTCTACTCCATAAATAATGATCAAAGCCATGAGATCTATTCTTAGTGCATAAGACCTCTCAATGATGCCCATATCCCACTTGTAGGCCAAAGGTCTCCTTTGAAGGCCTCCTATGGTGGTTTGATACGTTTGTAATATATTAGAGCCCTAGAAGCTTCATTTAGGGAAAACATCCTTTGATTTCCTCTCTTAAACATGGTTAAGGCCCCAAGACCCATCATGAGTACTACACAAAATTTCATGTTGGATCGCATATCCCACTATGGGGGGCATATATTCCCTCTAGAGTGTTTGTGTGGTGGTTCTAGGTCTCATATATGGCCCATTTTCTCCACTAGCTCCATTTAGAGCATAAATCACTCATTTTCCCCCCTCATTCATGCTCAAGGTCTCAAATCCCATCCCCATTTATCAAAACCTCCTCGTGGCACCAATATCCCACTCAAAGGTCAAAGATTCCATCAAGAGGACATGTGTGGTGGTTCAAATCCTCAATCATGGCCCATGAATCAGATAAGATTAATTTAGGGCCTTAGGCCCTTTGTTTCTCCCCTACCATGGTTAAATCCCATCCCTAGTGCTAACAAATTCATAATGACACCCATATCCCACTTAGAGGACAAAGATTCACTCTAGAGGGCCTACAGATGGTTTGAGGCCTCATTTGTATCCTCATCATAACCCATGTTCTTACGAGCATCATTTACCTCCCAAGGCCCTAATTTTCATCCCTTAACAATGGTTAAGGCCTTGATATATATCCCTACTACACAAAACATCATATTGACTCCCATATTCCACTTGAAGGCCAAAGATATCCTTTAAAGGAATTGTCTCATGGTTTCAGGCCTTGTTCAAGGCCCATAAGCCAAATAAGTTTCATTTATGGTCTAAATCTTTAAATTTCCTCCCTTGAACATTCATTGCCTTAAGACCCACCCTTGTTGTGCAATTAATTTCTATAATATCTTACTCAAAGGGAAAATATTCCTCGTAGAGGCCCTTTGTGATGGTTTAAGGACTTGCTCACAACCCTCAAACCCTATAAGATTCATTTAGGACTAAGGCACTTATTTTTCTCCCATGAACATGATCAAATCCATGAGACCCATCCTTAGTGCACAAAATATCATAATGGTCTACTCCATATGCCACTTTGACACCAAATATCACCTCTAAAGGGCCCATGTGGTGGTTTGAGGCCTTGTTTATGGCCCCTGAGATGTGGAAGTTTCATTTATATGCTAAGGTCTTTGTTTTCCTTTAGTCACCATGGTCAAGGCCCTTAGACCCATATTGTGGGTGTAAAAGATATTTAATGATGCCAATATCCTAATTGGAGTCCAAAGATCTCCATTAGAGGAATCATGTGGTGATTTGAGGCCTATTCATGGCCCCTGAGCCCTACAAGATTCATTCAGGGCTTAAGAACCTTGTTTTCCTCCTCAAATGATGATCAAGGCCCTGAGACCCATCCCTAGTTTGGAAAGCATCTCCTAAGGGTGTGCATATCACTATTAGAGGCCAAAGATGCCCTTTAGAGGGACTGCGTGGTGGTTCAAGGTATCATTCATGGCACAAAGCCCTAAAATCTTCACCTAAGTTCCTAAGGCCTTGTATTTCCTCTCCCAACCATGGTTAAGGAACTCAAACCCATCCCTAGAGCACAAAACCTCACAAATGACACCCATAACCTACTCAAAGGCCAAAGGCCCCCTTCATAGGGCATATGCATGGTGGTTTAATACCTCATTAATGGGCATGGGATAAATAGAAAATTAATTTATGTCTCAAGGTCCTTGTTTTCCTCCTAAGACCTTGCTCCAGGCCAAGACCCATCCTTATTGCACAAAACCTCTTAATGGAATACATATCCCACTCAAAGTTCATAGTTACCTTGTAGCCTAAGGGTCCCTCTTGCCTAGCTTAGAGTTTCTTCCCACAAGCTTCACATTGAGATAAATCATCATATTCCTCATGAGCATTGTATTTTCCAGATCCAATCCTTAGAGATTGAGACTAAGGACCATTTTGTATTACATTGCTCTCCCTACTATGAGATTAGAGGATGACTCTTTTGTCTTCCTGTGAGAGATGTTTGACTTTCATTCATGACTTATCAAAGACCTTTGAGAGATGTTTGAATTTCATTCGTGTTATCCTTGAAGGTTAGCAATGGTGGGAAGGTAGGGGTGGGTGTTACTCTATGGGTGGGTTGTAATAGTAATTAAAAGATATAATGAATTATAAATAATATATATATATATATATATATATA
>JZKD02S0032602.1:225704-237101 GCA_000966675.3 Picea glauca
ATATTGATATTTGGTTCCTAACAATCAACTACTTATCTCAACCATGTACCCAACATGTACCTCAACCATATACCAAAGACATACACCAATATAACCATCAAAAGTTATCTAACAATTCATCACTCTATCCATAAAACAAATACCAGAAACCCTTACATCAAACCATGTGCTACAACCTCACTGTTATGTAGCCTCAAGCTAAACCAACAACTTCAGAAACACATCACAACCAAAAGACCAATACCCATATGCCAAATACCAACAACAAAATACCAACTGTATCCCTCAACAAATCTGATATATGCAACAATACTGAACATCCAATACCATCTCAAGAGCTAAAACCTAGCTCACAAAACATACCTCAAACAAGATGTGGCATATCTCTCATAAATAGACCCCAACCATGTTGCTGCCGCGATTTTTCTGCGTGATTTTCTTGCGACACTTTTTCTGCCGAGATTTTTCTGTCGCAATTTTTCTGCTGCGATTTTTTTGCCGCACTTTTTCTGCCGCGATGTTTCTCCCGTAATTTTTTTGTTGCACTTTTCCTGCCACACTTTTTCTACTGTACTTTTCCTGCTGCACTTTTTATGCTACAATTTTTCTCTATCAATAATACCTGCCCAAATAACCTTTCACAAGGCACCGCCAATGAATTCTACTTTATGTCCCACTCATCCTTTCAGTCCTATAGCTACTTTCAAGATCATGCGATGAAAATCAACGAAAAAACCAGATGACTCAGTACAATAGGGCTATTAACGTTAAGTGTTTTAGGTTAATTTTGTAGAAATTTATAATTAATATTGATATTTAAATTAGTTAATGTAAGTAGTAATATGGATATATATAACTTGAGTGAGCCTAATGGTTAAGAACATGTGTTTTTTCTTAAAAAGTTATAAATTCAAATTTAGAGGAGGTAGGGTAGAGGTATGTATACCTTTTTAGACTTTACGAGTCAAATCCTTGGACTGGAAAGAGATTCTTGTTGCACAAACAAGGGGATCTCATACACCAATTTGAGGTGACCTTAAAATTAGATTATTATTATTATTAAAATTAATCAATTTTATAGTTAGCTTTCTCCATTATAATTTATTTTATCAATACAATAATGAATTAATTATTTGTCTCTCTTTTAATTTGTTTTTATTTAAATTTTGTAAATTAAAATTGATTATCAAATTATTCAAATTTACTACTAAAATATTGAAATTGCAAATTCTACTCAAAAATTTAGTTAGATCCTAAAAAACTTTAGTACAACAAAGTTATACAAACTAATCATAAAAACTTTCACTTCATCACTTTTCATACATATAATTTCATTAAACAAAAAATATTTTACTAAATTTTCTTAAAAATTATTTTATTAAATACATGATTACACTTTTTTATTAAAAACAATTAAATTAAAACATGTAGATTTCAACAAGAGCATTGCAAAAAAGCTTCATATTTGATATTATATAAAAGATTATACTAAATCTTATTTGAAAACTTAAAGATTAAGACCCACTAGATGCCTACCAAGCCAATGTTCAAAGATTATAAAAAAAATGTTATTTGAAAACACTTAATTATTAAGACCCACGAGATGCTAACGAAGCCAATGTTCAAAGATAATAAAAAAAATTCAAGTACCACTTAGCCTTAACTTTCCCATATTGCAAGATGACTCCTTATTAGATGAAGATGATTGGATTTGTGTTTTTATTATCTTTTCTTTTTTTTGACAATTTTATTATTATTTTTATTATAATTTTTTAAGATGTTTGTCACATTTATAAATTTTGTTGTCAATTGGGTGTAGTTTGGATGGTTATGAGGAATGATTGTTATCCTCTCCACCCAAGTTCAATTCATATAATGACATGAATAAAGCTCATAATGAATATGTTGTAATGGTTTCGAGCCTATATGTATTGGAAAGTTGCCTTTGATTCAAAATTGAATAGCAAGGAAACTGCTATTTCTGGAGTTTGGTATTATCACAGTGATAACATATGCTATTATCTTATTGAATACGATCTATGAGATTGATTTAAGACATTTTAATTTTGACTTAGGGTTTTTTCCTTCATATTTGTATTTAGATCTTAATTTTCATTTTTGAATTCTGAGTTGAATCTCAATGTAAACATGTGTCACACCTTTTGGTACAAGGTATATCAGGAAGGCAAAGATACCAATGTCTCATAGAGGAAACTTGGTTAATGCAATTTCTCATTTGCCACACTATCTCAAATTAGAGCATATACAAAAAGTTGGAACCTCCTTTTTAGGCTATCCTTGTTTCACAATATCATCTCTTTATTCATATTTATGCATGACTAAATGCAACAAAACCGAAACATTGGGTAAATATGAACAATGAAATATTGACCCTCAATAGAAGGGAAAAAATAAATGACATTAATATGTTTGAGAAGATGTGAATTAAAAGGGCTCACAATATTGCTAATATAACATTCTTAAAAAAGTGCAAGTATAATGATGGCATTTTGTCTTTTGTTGTGATTAAACAACACCTTCATTAGAGGGAAAAGAAATATGTATTGAAAGAGTTGAGCTTAACGTAGATGAGAAGCACAATCAAGGGTCTCTCTGGTTTGTAGTTTAAACTTCACATATTAAAGCTTGTGGGTTTTGAACGAGAGGATATATGGATGGGAGTGGAGTCTACCTCTGCTTGGATAATGAACAAAACATTGGTTGATACCATGGACAAGTAAAAAAAGAAGTTTGAGAATCTTTCCAATAAGAAAAATCCAAGATTAAAGATTAATAAAATCAATGTGATGAATCTTTCATGACAGACTTTGGATGACGCCTCAATAAGGGTGCTAGAATGGGATCTCAATTTTGTTGTTGCAACTAGGATGACAAGTACGAGGGGTTTCCCTCAACCCCAAGGGAAAATGTGAAATAACCTACACTTGGGGTTTAGATGAATCCACAAACAATCAAGTAGAATACTTGGCCTTATACCAAGGGTTAAACATCCTCAAATAAAAAAAGAGTGGATCCCTTATAATTATTAGTGACTCTTTAGTTATTATTTGACAAATGAAAAACTTGATCCCCTCGCATACCACAAGTCTCTCTATATTAATCTTCAAAATATGGGATCTAGTGAGGAGTTTCTTCTATGTTGAGTTCTATCAGGCCCTTAGATCTTACAACAACCAAGTGGACTACATGGAAAATAAAGGACTGTGATTTAATCAAGGAATGTTAAGCCAAAATGGGGGGGCTCCTACCTTAGATTTCATTCGATGAAATTATTCAAATCAAACATTAGAATTGGCATGTAGTTTGGAATGAAGGATAAGTGGCGTAGCTCTTTAATTCAAATGAGATGGGATATAAGAACATCCCCTCCCCCCATACTCTCCATTCATACCATCAAGCTTAGTCAAGTGAGTGATTTAAAGCTTCAGTCAACAAAGATGGGATTTTGT
Organism: Picea glauca; assembly: GCA_000966675.3. NCBI lineage: Eukaryota > Viridiplantae > Streptophyta > Pinopsida > Pinales > Pinaceae > Picea > Picea glauca. Next base: position 229,175 of record JZKD02S0032602.1, read on the forward strand.
TCCTTCTCCACCTTTGGTGGATTTATATTGCAATAAGCCTAGTAATAGATCCATTCACTTAAACATCTGGCTTCATTGAAAATAGTATTTTTGCTAGGCCAATATTTTAGACTTTACATGTGTAGTTTTATGGTTTTGTGGAAAGGTGTCACACAACCATTATGCCAAAAATAAAAATTTCACATTTTCTCAAGGGACAAAATCCTTGAACTCCTACGGGGCCTAGCATAGGCTAGCCCTTCTCTTATTCTTCAACTATGTGACCACTGGCGGTGACCACAGTCTTTCCCGAAAAGGTATTTCGGGTTTCACGACTTCGCGATTCCTGTCATGAGTCCCTCTGACTCCTTCAATCCCTGAAACCTGGAATGGGCTTAACAAACTCTATCTCTGCCTTTGGCCTTCATCCATGTGACCGTTCGTCCTGACCACACACTAACACCAGGAGGTGCTACCGGGGGTTGCGTTTCGAGATTTCTTTTGCAAGGAACCTTGGTTCCCCAATCCCCGAAAACCTGAAACCAAGGCTAAGGTTTCTTCACCTCCCAACTCCCGATTTCAAATCCCCGAAATGGATTGGGCATAAGATCCAACGACTCCCGTCCCTCTGTAAATCAATGGCCAAGATTTAAAACCGACAATTTTCTTTCGAGATTTTGGGGAAGTCTTTACTCCCTCTTTCCCGGTGACCAAATTCCCGGTGGATTCTGGATCTCTGCCATGCATCCTCCACAATGGACAGTCCTCGTTGATCTAGATCCAACAGCCACAGATCCTCCTGGGATTACACACGCTGAATGAACTTTCGTTTTATCCACCTCACAACTTATCATGATCTGACGACTCTCGTGATTTCGACACTCTCTCTTGGAAGTGCTCCACCATTCATTCGCCACCCTTATGCGCCTATGGTTCTGAAATCCCGGTGGCTTCTGGATCTTCGCCACCTGTCACTCCCGATCCAATGGTTGGAGTGATTTTGGGACTTTCGTTTCAGGACATTTGACAACTCCTCTGCACCAATATCCTGGTTACCAAGACTCCGATTGATCAGATCTGTTGCCACTTGTCCCCTTACAGGGGACGATCATGATTATGTAGGGATGACCAATGGCCTAGATTTAAACCGGGATTTCGCATTTCACAAATCCTTAGAGCTCCACCCGTTGACTCTTTTGATGTGCAAGTCAGTGAGACACCATTCTCCCTCCATGTGTCCTTTTCGATGGACAGTCGAGGTAACTCCCAATGGATCTTGGGATCTACGGTTCCGGTTCCTTTGCTACTTACGAAGACGGAAGGGGTTGAGGTGTTAACGCCTGCGCTTCTCCTCTAGATCCATCGATCCTGAAAGATCTGGGATACTCCCAAAAGGATCTCATCCGTTCGTCTAGCAAACAAAAGGATCCACAATTTTCGCTAATTGGACTCGCTATCCTTTATGAACTTGGGTGACGAAATTCCATTTCTCGGAGTTTCAATCTCCCATGACTCTGAACATTCGAGAGCTAACTCCTTCTTGGATCGGGTTTCCAGGCCCGGATCACATGATCCTTTAGAGGGTTCCTGGATAGTCATTCCTAGGCTGCTGACCCAAATGTAGTGCCTTCCTAACTTGCCGAGTTATGGGATATGACACTAGGGCAGGGATATCTCATGGGTTTACCGTAGCGGTAGCCATGCCGAGGAGCTTACTCTGACTCTGAAACATGATGAAATTCCCTAGGGAAAGTACCCTCGAGGAATTTAAACTAGAATACCAAGAGAATTAGGTAGGGGGACGATTCTCAGTGGAACTGACTCATGCTCCAGACTTACTCATCTTATACAGAGACCAACTATGGCATAAGTATATACACATGCATTTATTATTTACAATCTAATTATCAGGAATTCATAGCATACATAAGCCCTTTATACGCATATAAAGATGAGCATGTGTCCATGATATTCAATTCAAAATACAAGGCTTAAAAACACTTATCAGAACCGCTGGACGTGATGCGACTACTGATATGGGTGCTCATTTCCACCCAACCATAGGCCTAGTCACTCCCAATGGATTTATCACTTGACACCCCCGAGCCTAGGCCACGATGCTTTGAGATTCAATCTCTTACTTCCAGCTCAACAAAAGTTAGGGATGAAGGTTATTGTCCTTCTCCCTATACATGAATAGATGAGGACGAAGGTTGCTCTCCTTCTCCTCCCTTAGTCTCCATTCCTGTAATCAGAACTCAATTTCCCATTGTTTTCATCTTTCGGACCCGAGAGGTTTTCTTGCTCTCCATCTCTGCATTTCTCGCAGGCTGCCCTATGTCCACCATGCTCCTCCTTCTTTCCTCCCTCGGAAAGGTTGCGTGTGGCTCAAATCCCCCCGTCTGTGTTCAGGTCTAGAATCCATCCGATGGGCAGTCTACTCCATCCCACATTAACTCTTGAGGAGGTCCTCCCCACCTACCAGCCTAATGGGGATTCATTTATGGGCAGAGAGTTGTTCTGATATGAGCAACATTAACTCTAGTATGGTACTGGTTCGATGGAGGTTCTCTCCACCACCTTTTATTAGCAATCATGGCCTTTTTTTTGTAACACGTCCCCTCTCTCAGTAGCCACGCAACACGTTTCCATTATCCAACAAAATAATAGGATTTACATTCATCGACCTTTATACAAAGGTCCACCAATTAAGCATTCACAATTTGAGTTTGCCATAGTTCTTGGCCAATAAACTTATATTTACAGATTGGGGGAAACAGGGTGTTACAAAAGGATTGTAAGGATGACTTAGTTTGAAGGTGGAATTTCTACAGTTTTGGGAAATTTTGAATCCCAATCATCAAACTTTCTCTAGTTGATATGTATTATCATGTGTTGTATGGTGTAAATACAACTTTATTTTGTTAGGATATTTAGACACTTAGGAATTTGTTAAGATCAAATCGGTATAATGTTTCGTTAGGTTAAAGCGTGTTTCTTTAGTATGCATTTGTAGTTAGGAAATCCGACGATCACGATATGTTCCCGACATAGAGTGATATGACGACTCATATGCTCATTGATCTTTATGGCTACATTGGTACTTGAATTAACACTCGATTGGTCCATGATCCATATTTAAATATCATGGAGGGTCATTTGTCGATGATCGATTATGAGAAACTCTCTTGTAAATCTATTTGCAATATTTTCTTTTTGATTAATAATTTTTTCCATGTGGCTATATTGGCTAGGGTTTTGGATGTTTCCCCACAAGGGTTTTTACCACGTAAAACCATCGGTGTGTTGATATTTGATCTGGTTGTGTGAGTGGGTACTGAAGGTGTTCTTCCTCTGTTGGAATACTTGTGTTGTCGAACATGGTATCAAAACGCATTTGAAGACCCACTCCCATTGTAGATTGAGATCTTGAAGCCATGTTGTCGCATCTATGGTTTATGCCATTTCTGTATATTTTTGGGAAAAGTTGAGTGTTTCATTACGTCCATTGCTTCTTTAAGCTAGAAACACTTTTTGTTTCACTTGAAAAGGTATCGATTTTCCCAAGGTACGACCATTTCAGTTAGATCTGGAGGTATAAACTCTAAATATTCCCTTTTAAATTTTTACAGAGATAATATTTTGATTTTCTATTTTTTTGTATACGGGTTCCTATTCTTATTGATATGGATATGCTCTTTTCCCTGTGCTCTATGAGATCTCAAAAAATCAGAAACAAAGAAAAAAGGATATGCATGTTTGTGTATTCTCTTCGTTGTGCACTCTGTGCGATATCGGTAAATTAAAAACGTAGGGAAAAATTGTATTTTTCGGGTAAGCTAACCAAGATCTAACCCATGGTGTTGTCAATAAGTGAAATTATTTTTGTGTGTGAACGCATGAAAATAATTTTGTATTAAGCACACACTTTGAGGTCATCTTCCACAACAACACCCCCAATCCTCCTTCTTAAGACTATAATTTGTTTTGCACTAGCTCACTTGGTTGAAAGTTACTTTACTTAGTAAGAGGTCTTGAGTTCAAGTCTCCTTTTTGTTACTTATTTTGAAAAAGTTCATGCATTTATTGTAAAGTGCATTTCACTTAATTATAAAAGTGAATCATTATTAAATAACGTAATATTTTATTTTATGTTATTTTTTGCATGCAACTTTCATTTACAAAGTAACTTCATTGTAAAAGTGATTCATGCTTATTCTATAAAAGTGGGTCACTTCATACGTAACTTATTTAAAAGTAAGATTACAGGCAAAATTAGGAGGAGCATCACCACGTGGACCAACTTCTACTTTCCATGTGGCTCTTTGGTTACTGTTTATTCCTTTTTCAAAATGGCATAACTTTAACATCTGAAGTCTATTTTCAATGTCGTTTTTTTTAATCGACCTATTTTTTCAAGAGATATCCATACAGACCATCAGTTTCATATTTTGAATCCATATTCTCTACGTATTTAATATGTCTTCTCCCAATGATCTTTTGTTTACTAGTACCAACTAGTTTTCATGGAAATCCCATATGGATGATGTATTAAGAAGTAAAGGACTATGCAAGTTTACCTTGGGAAAATAAAAAGAACCCACTGATGATGAAAAGTATTCCAAATGGGATAATAGGAATGATGAAGCACATGGACTAATCATAATTCCCATCTCTCCTGATTTAAGGTTTCACCTTCAAGGAATTGAGGGCCCAAATAAAGATTGGGAAAATCTTGAAGCTGTGTTTGGTAAACATAATATTATTCGAGCCCACTATTTGGAAAACCAATTAATGACTTTAACTCCAAATGATTTTCCTTTCATTGAAGATTGATTATCTAAGTTCAAAACACTTATACTTTTGTGTATATAATGCCAACTAGATCTGGAGGAAGATCGATGCATACATACTATTCTTGTTAAGATCTATAATGAATATTTGGCTTTTGTATCTAAATTTTATGCCACTAGAGAATCTCTAGGGAGTGCTTATAAAAAACCTTCCCTCAAGTCTTTTTTTGATTCTCTGATTCCAAAGAAAGATAATTTTGTGCAACTTGGATTGATTAGCATTGCAGGTACATCCAAAAAAGCCTTAGTTGTCTAGCAGAAATATAAAGGGTCCCAAACCCTCTCTACCAGGTTTTTCTCCTAACGATGACAAAGGTGCAAAATCCAAAAGTAAGAAGACTAGTGACATACATTGCAACTTTTGTGGGAAAGATGGTCATGTGGAGTCTAAACATTTTAAAAAGATGGAAACCTTAGAAGCAACAATGAAGAAGAACAACATCAGTATTGGTTCTTCTTCTTCTTCTTCTTCTCATGGACATGCACTTTCTACTTCTGGTTTCTCCTTCAATGCAACTTCTACTTCTTCTTTTGATGAGTGGCTTATTTATTCTGAAGCATATTATCATATGGCTTAGGATGAAGACATATTGTTTTCTCTAAATGAATGTAACACCAAGAAAATAATTGTTGGTGACGATAGATCTCTTAGTGTTGCATGGTATGGAATAATTAAGGTAGACAATGGTCATTTCAATAATGTATTATTTGTTCCAAGTCTTTGCTGCAACCTTCTATCAATATATTAGATTACTCATTTAGGTGAAGATAACATCATAGAGTTTTCACCTCACCAAGTTGTAATTAAGGATATAAAATATCCTAATCATGTCCTCACAACTGGAATTCTTGATGATATTACCAAGTTGTATAAGTTTAACAACTTTGGATGATCGCCTTTTCCATCATTTTTTGTTTCTCATAGTGATGACTTGAGAAAACTTTGGCATGAGTAGCTTGGTCATCTAAACTATCGCTAATTGCATCAACTATGTAATCAACACATGTTGAATGGTATTCCTCTTGTTTCTTGCAAAGATGGTGTTTGTGTTGGTTGTGTTCTCAAAAAGCATCATCGAGATAGTTTTGACAAGCATGCCTCTTGCCATGTCTCGCTCCCTTTGAAACTTGTTCATAGTTATTTGTGTGGTCCACTTTCTTATCATTCTTAGTCTGGGTGCAAGTAATTATTAAGTTTCATTGATGACTTCTCTAGAAACACTTCGGTTTACTTCTTAAAACTTAAGAGTGAAGTGTTTGACAAGTTTTTGGCCTACAAGGCCCTTGTAGAAAAACAATATGGACATCAAATTCAAAGTTTAAGAACATATAATGGAGGAGAATATGTGAACAACAATTTTACAAGTTACTACACTACACAAGTCATCCAAATGCAACATACTTTTCCATATACACCACAACAAAATGGTGTTGTTGAGAGAAAGAATCACACATTAAAAGAAATGGATAATTGTATGATCCAATCTAAGGGATTACATCTTAATTATTGGGCGGAAGCCATTAACTGTGCAAATCACATTGATCTGGGATCTTTTCGTCAGGTGACTTATTAAAGAATTGTATTAAATGAGAACAAACTAAAGTACACCATAAAGAAGGAAAAACTCAAAAGGAAAGAGACATAAGCATGAAATATGAACACAAAGAACTTGATAACGGAGTTCATCCCCGGTGGACTATGTCTTTGGGTCCTTCTCTCAAATGGGTAGGTTTTTTTATTAACTCCACAAAAGAATTGGGCAAAATACATAAGTATACCTCATTCTGGAGTTAATATACATAATCTTTGCTCAGATCAGAAAACTAACATCACCACTGCGTTCATGGCGTCAAATTACCTAAAAATGACTGTCTCCACGCCTCAATCTGAGTTTGACACTTTTAGGCCCAAGAGACACCCTTGTCTCTGTGATAAATGACTGGGAAAATCTCAAAATGCATGCCCTGTCTCAAAATCCGTACGGGCACGCTCTTGGTTCTCCTCTCTTGTCCCGTACACTAGCGAAAATGCGCTTTATATAATATAATCCAGGTGGTTATGAGTAAATGAGGTTGTTGGTGTGTTGGTAGTGGATGCTATATTTAGATCGTTGGTTGGAGGAGGTCCCGGGATTATATCCCACCGACTCCCCTTTTAATACACATGGTTGCAACCAAATTTTGCGTGCTCTGCTAAATTGGCGGACAGTTGGCGGGCGGTTAAGTTTGGCGGAATATTCCATATATGGAGGGAGTTTGAAATGTGGTCGCATGGTTTAGCATATAACCAGGGGTTGGGCCAAAGGCCTAGCCCTTTTTCTTTTCCGCCCACATAAAACATTCAAGCTTAAATAATATTTGTGTCATTATATAAACAAGGACCATATAGTGGCATGTTGGTTAGCGCGAAGTTGTAAGTCCTTTGGGCTAGGAGGTTAGGAGTTTGACTCTCGTCGGCTCTAATATATTTTTAATGAACTGTATTGTAAGAGGCCAATGGGAGGGTTGCCATGTGGCAACCTCTCATTGGCTGTCCTCTGCCACGTGTCAACCAGAGACTAGAACACATAACCTGCCATGTGTACCTATAAGAATCTGCCATGTATGCCTGCAACATCATGCCACATCTCCCTGTACGGATGTGCCACGTGTCACCCTTGCAGTGGTGACACGCGTCACCTTGACCTTTGACTTTTTGACCAAGTTTGACCTAAACTTTGACCGCTTATATTTTTCGATCCGTAATGTAACATACCCAACACGGGGCTAGAAAATTTTGGCTTTCTTTCCTTTTAAAGCCCCTCATATGATCGTGGTTATGCCCACAACCCTTACCGAGAGGGCACTTCTGCTATCGCGATCTGGAGAGTCATGATGCAAGCCTTCCCCCGTACTCTCTTGTCTTTCGAAGGGCCAAAACCCGAAACGGTTTCACCGCTTATTGAGATTAACAACAACTCGGATTTAAGCCCTAGTACTCTACCCTTCGGGATTTCGCATACCGGGATTTCGGGATATGTGACAAAAGGAGGTTTCGCACTTAGGTTTCTCGGGAGCCGATACTTCGAAACCTACATACATACATACATACATAC
>JZKD02S0032602.1:252800-317658 GCA_000966675.3 Picea glauca
TCTGTTGCTATTTTGTATATCATTTCTGTGTATTGTGAAGATTATGCTGGATATTTTACTGTTATTCTGTCATTTCTAGCATTTCATTTCTGTTCTGCATATTTTATATATCTGTTATCTTGCATTTGGTAGGTACCCGAAACATGTCTCAAAAGGTGAAATCTGAGTGGATGAATGTAAAGCTTGATTATAAACATGTTGTACATAGGATATTTGTTCATCCCATAACTTAGGATGCTTGTTGTAGTAGCCTCAAAGAAAAAGTACCACTGTTATGTTTACCACCTCTGTCTGTCCTTTGGTCTATGGATGGAAATAAATGCTCCTCTTCAATTTGGTGTCCATCATTCTTCACAAGCTAGTCCAAAAATCCCCAAGGAATCGAGTATCTCGATCCGAGACAATGGATGTGGGTAACCCAAAGTTAACCCAAGCACACTGAAAGAAGAGATTAGTAGTTTGCTCAACAATGATCTTCTTTTTAGATAGCATCAAGATACACATCTTGTTGAACCTATCCAATACGTTATACAAATAGTCATGACCCCCTTTGGTCATTGGTAAACCCCTACAAAATCAATGGAAATTCTTTCCCATGGATGGGATGGAACATGAAGTGGTGAGTATAGCCCCAATTTTCTATTAGTTGGCTTACAAGTAGAACACATCACACACCCCTTTACATATTTAGTTACAATTGCTTTCATTTGAGGCAAGTAACAAAACCTTTGTAAATGAGCCATAGTTTTTCCTACCCCAAAATGCCCAGACACAAGATAATTATGAGCTTCTCATATTACATGGACTCGTTCACTTGTAGGAACACATAGCTTCCCAATATGATAGAGTAATTTTCCCTGCAGACAATAGTTCTTTAGCTGTGCACCATGGGTTAGCTTCTCATATACTTCTTTAAAATCTTCATCGATGGCATCTTTCTCTACATAGCTATCATGAGATAAAGAAGTATTCTTTAAAATAATAGAAGCAACAATAGGAGATCTAGAAAGCATATCAGCTACCTTGTTACTCGTACCCTTCTTGTAATTGATTACCAAATGAAATTGTTGTAGAAAACCCATCCATCTGTAGTTTCGATATTGTTTCAGTTTGGTCTATGCTTGAAGATACTGTAAGGGCTAGTGATCTGTATGTATAATTGTTTGCTTCCCTAACAAGTAGTGCTTCCACTTCTTTACGCTTTGAATTAATGCATACAACTCTTTATCATATGTAGGATAGTTAACAATAGCTTGGCTAAAAGTCTTAGAGTGGTAACAAATAGGCTTATGATATTGCATCAATAATGCACCCATAACGTATCCGCTGGCATCTGTCGCAATCTCGAAAGGCTGTTGAATATTCGATAGTGCTAATACTGGTGCGGTACTGATCTTCCCCTTCAAAGTGTCAATTTTTTGTTGTTGCTTTCCTTTTTACTAAAAAGTGTTCTTCACACTGGTTAAGGCATGCAAAGGAGCTGCTATAAAGGAGAATTTGGGAATAAATCTCCTCCAATACTGGACTGTGCCTAAGAAGCTTTGGAATTTGGTTACACTCTTTGGCTCATGCCATTTTACAATTACTTCAATTTTGGAAGGATCAATCTTCAATTGTCCTTCTCCCACGATATGACCTAAGTATACAAGTGCATTCTTGCCAAATTCACATTTAGACATTTTCACATACAACTTTTCCCTTTTCAAAGTATCCAATACTTGCTTTACATGCCTCACATGTTCATCCCAAGTCCCGCTAAAAACAAGAATGTCATCTAAATACACAATCACAAAGTCATATAGGAAAGGAATGAATACATCATTCATCACACGCATGAAAGTTGTCAGAGCATTACAAAGCCCAAATGGCATAACTAACCACTCAAAGAATCCTTCTTTGGTTTTAAAGGTAGTTTTCCATGCATCTTGTTCTCCAACCCTGATTTGATGATATCCACTTCACAAATCCAACTTAGTGAAATAAACAACATTCTTCGACTGATCAAGTAAATCATCTATATGAGTAAGAGAGTATTGATTTTTCACTGTGATTTTATTTAAAGCCCGGTAATCGACACACATTCGCCATGTTCCATCTTTCTTTGGCACCATCACGATCAAAGAACCACAAGAAGATGAACTAGGCCTGATGACCCCTTGATCCAATAATCCTTGTACCTTCTTCTTGATCTCTATCATATACACAACTGACATCCTGTACATGCCCACATTAGGAAGCGAAGAATCCTGTTGAAGATGTATCTCATGTTGGATTTCCCTCTTAGGAGGTAATCCATCGTGTTCTTGAAAAATATCATCATACTTAGAAACAATATCAAAAATTTCTTATTATATGACGGATCACACTCTTGGAAAGCGTCAAATGTCCCGACATCTTTCTCTTTGACGATCATGAGTACATATATCTTATTAGTGGTTATGAGTCTTTTCATTTTCCCTGCACTAACAAGTGTTGTATTTACCCTCATCCTATGAGCTCTAACAATATATTCCACTCCCCCTTTAGTAAGGTGGTATTTGTTCTCATGACGAAAGAAGACTTCTTTTCTATCATAAAGGTAAGAACTCCCCAACAGTATGCCACATATATCAAGTGGTGCAACATCCAAATCCACTTCATCAATCAACTTTGACGCAATAGAAAATATTATCCTACATTGTTTGGTAACATTAAGTTTTTATTTATCACATACCCAACCAAGAGGATAAGGCTTTGGATGTGGTTTCGTTTCAAGACCCATCTTCTTGACAAGTGCTTCAGATATTAAGTTTACTTGGGAACCCAGATCAAATAATATGTCTATCTTAGTATGTTTAGATACAACTCGTATATGAAATAACTCATTCCTCTTTCGTTCATCAACATGAGATTCATTATTGGAACTTGAACTAGCATGAAGGGAATATATACCTTGTACTCCATCCACTACCATCTTTCCTTCATCTCCTGATTCAGAACCAAGATCTTGCTACACTGTAGCAACAATCTTTGTCTTCTCCTTTCCACCGAACTATGTTGGTTTCTTCTTTGGATGCAATTTCCAACAATGTTCTTCATCATGACCACCCTTCTTGCAATGAGTGCAAGATGGTTTTCCTCCTTCTCTCATTACTGTAGTGGTCTTCTTGTCCTTCCTTTTGAACTTATAGAAAGTATTTTGTGGGAAATTGGAAGGTTTCTTCGTGGTATCTTCTTGAACATGTTTCCCCCTGTTCTCAAGGAGAGTGACTTGCACACAAACTTCGTCAAGAGTAGTGGGGTTAAACAAGAGCAAAGTATGACGAATATTACTGTGAAGTGCGCTAATATACTTCATTAAAGTTTCATAAGAATCCAAAGGAATGTTCAATGCAAGATATTTCTTCCTAAATTCTTCTGTGAAACTTTGTACAGTCTGACCTTTACTTTTCCTTAAATTTTTCCATTCCATCATTGCTTTATGTAAATACCCTAATGGATAGAACTGCTTCCTTATCTCCATTTTAAATTCTAGCCATGAGGAAAGAAGATTACCACACTTACTTCTATCTTGTAGCTTGATCTCCCACCATACAAGAGTGGTTCCTTCCAACCGAAGAGAAGCCAAATGCACTTTAACTTCCTCTTCATCAATATGTTGAACACGATAATATACTTCAACCTGTCAGATCCAATTATCTATCTTTTCGGGATTAACATCTCCATTAAACATAGGTAAAGAAAACTTTATATCAAGCTTTAATAATGGTTTTTTAAAAGAGGCTTTATGGTTAGAATGTTGAGAGTGATGAGAATGCTCAGAGGAAGAAGAACTAGAACTTGAAGGCAAATATGGAGGCTTAGGAGGGTCTCCTCCAGCCCCTTGGTTTACCAAAGAATCCTCATTTGGTGGTGCTTCCTTTTTCTTCCCTTTCTTCTTCATCCTCTTCTCGTAATCTCCATACATTTTCGCGATCATGTCTGACATGCGGTAGAAGACCATGCGAAAGTTTTTCTCTTGTTCATCATGCTTGTCCTCTTCTGTCATCTTCTTCCTTCGGGATGCACGAACAACTTCGGGATTGAAATTATTAAGAGTTCCTTCACCCTGTTTATTCACGGATTTCTTCCCTGGTGGACTACGTCTCTAGGTCCTGCTCTCAAATGGGTAGGTCTTTTTATTAACTCCACAAAACAATTGGGCAAAATACATAAGTATACCTCATTTTGGAGTTAAGATACAAAATATTTGCTCAGATCCGAAAACTAACATCACCACTGCATTCACAACGTCGAATTACCTAAAAATATTGTCTCCACGCCTCGATCTGAATTTGACACTTTCAGGCCCAAGAGACACCCCTGCCTCGGTTTTCATGCCCTGCCTCTGCAATAAATGACCGGGAAAATCTAGAAATGCATGCCCTGTCTTAAAATCTATGCCAAAATATGTACGAGAGTTCTCTTGGTTCTCCTCTCTTGTCCTATACACTGGTGTTACAGGGAAATCCCCCTGCGGACAGGTGAATCCCCTCTTGGTACCTAGACTCCTAAGACCAAGACATAAAGGTGCTAACGTTGGTCACTTACATCCCTTTAAACCTAGCCAAACTAATGTATAGAGAAGAGGAAGAAGATGTACCTTTTTAGATGTTTTTCCTCGCTCAGTCCGAGTTGATCTCCGATCTCCAAGCTCTTCAACAAGTCCTGCAATCCAATAGAAGACAAAACATGCTTCCTATTCTACTATGATTAGCTTCAAACCAAATCTATCTATTAAAGACAAGTTCATGTAAATAAACATAATCTTGAAGGAAATAGGCCAAGCATGTATATATTAATGAAAACAAAGAAAAGTACTTACAACCATAGATGTAGATGCAACAACTTCACCAAGCTCTCTTTGTCCAAACCCTTTGCTCAAATGATCCACAAGCAGAATGACTATGCTTCACTGATTATCTCCCTTATGAGATCATAAGTTTGATGCCTTCAATGTCCTCTCCCTCCTTATGAGATCATAAGTTAGGTATCTCTCTATTTCTCCATCCATTTCACCATGAGAAGGCCTCCTTATATAATCTTGGAGAGACCCAACCACCTTAGAGATTCTTGGGACAGGTTGAGGATCCTTCTCCATTAGTTGTGGATCCTCCCTAAGATCTAGCTTTGACCTCATATTTGAATCCAACCAACTCTAGAGATGAGGGGGATTTTTCCCTGATTTTCCTCAACAGACCAAGATTTCCTCAAACAACCCAACACTCCCTCAGAATGGGGCAAAGAGTGTTGCAACGCTCCCCTAAATAAGGGTAGGGAGCGCTGACACTCCCTGACAATGGGTAGGGGGGCGTTGCCCAAAATTTCCTTAAAAAATCCCAGCGCTCACCCAGAAGGGTGCACAAAGTGCTGGAATGCTCCCCCAAATAAGGGTAGGGAGCATTGGCACTCCCTGACAGTGGGTAGGGGAGCAATGGCCTTCAAAATTCATTTTTAAGTGGGTTTTTTCATGGAAAAATCTTTGTACTCTTCATCAAATGGTTTCTCCTTCTTAAACCAGTCTTTGAGGGTGCCTTCAAGTGTTCCTTGTGATTTCATTTGAGACACGACATAAGCAATATGACTGTATGATTTATGCGACACTTGTAGCTAAAATGCAACACTTGTGACACTTGTAACGATGACAATAGGTCATCATTGAAGTGAGTAATTTTGATGTGTAAAAACTGGCGGAAATGCGCTTTATATAATATAATCCAGGTGGTTATGATTAAATCTGGCTATTGGTGCATTGGTAGTGGATGCTATATTTAGAGCATTGGCTAGCAGAGGTCCCGGGATGGAAGCCCGTGGACTCCCCTTTTAATACACATGGTTGCAACCAAATTTGGCGTGCTCTGCTAAATTGGTGGAAAGTTGGCGAGCAGTTAAGTTTGGAGGAATATGCCATATATGGTGGGAGTTTGAAACGTGTTTGCATGGTTTAGCATATAAACAGGGGTTGGGACAAGGTACTAGCCCCTTTTATTTTCCGCCCACATAAAACATTCAAGCTTAAATAATATTTCTGTCATTATATAAACGAGGACCATATAGTGGCATGTTGGCTAGTGCGGAGTTATAAGTCCTTTGGGCTAGGAGGTTAGGTGTTTGACTCCCATCGACTCCAATATATTTTTAATGAACTGTACTGTAATAGGCCAATGGGGGGGTTGCCACGTGGCAACCTATCATTAGTTTTCCTCTACCACATGTCAATCAAATATTGGAACACATAACCTTCCATGTGTACCTGTAAGAATCTACCATGTATGCCTATAACATTGTGCCACATCTCCCTGTACAGACATTCCATGTGTCACCCTTGCAGTGGTGACACGTGTCACCTTGACCTTTGACCTTTTGAAAAAGTTTGACCTGAACTTTGATCGCTTATATGTTTCGATCCGTAACTCCATTTGACGAGCCGTTTGTGTCATTAGAAATCTTGTGATGCGCTCTTCGCGACCATGCCATTTTAACTAAGTTTTGGGAACTTTGAATTTTTTCCCTTTCTTTATCTACTGAAGCCATTCTGAGCATACTGAGTTGTTCTTAGCCTTCTTTGGATCCTTTTTGGATCACACATAGTAAATGGAACTCCCACAGAGGATCTAGAAAATGTAACACCAGAAGAAGCATGGAATAAAATTAAGCCAGATGTAAGCCACTTTCTTGTATTTGGTAGTGTAACATGGGATCATATTCCTATGAGAAAAGGAAAGCTTTATGACCTAAAAGTAAGAAGTTTATTTTTGTTGGATATTCTGAATATGTCAAAGGTTACAAACTTATTCAACCTCATTCTAATGAAATTATTGTTAGAAAATATGTTAAATTTTATGAAAATCTCTTGGCATGTGAGCCTAATTCGACATTTATTCCTTCTTCGGCCTGTGAGCCATGTTCAACATTTGTGCCATCTTCTATTCCTATTCTAGTTTCCTCTTCTTCAGATGATTATAGTGAGGATGAAAACCCACCTCTGTCTTCTCACCTTCCTCCATATGAGTCCATTGAACATGAACCTACATCAACACCACAACTTCCCATATGGGCCCATTCAACTCAAGAAGCAACTAATGATCTTACTAGTGATCCTTTATTTCAACACCAGACATGTTCATAGTTCTAGTGAGCCTATTCTCTTTTGGTTGAAGTTTCAAAGACTCATTATATAGAAACATTTGTAGAAGATTCAGGTCATCCAAATTGGGACACAACAATGAATGAAGTATATCTCTCTTTAATGGTGATCGATACTTGGGATCTTGTACCTCTTTCGAAAGGAAGAAAACTTGTCATATGTAAATGGGTGTACAGAACTAAGTAGGTGTCATATGGAAGTGTTGAAAGTCACAAGGCTTGGTTAGTTTCCAAAGAATTATCTCAAGTTGAAGTAATTGACTATAATGAAACCTTTTCCATCGTAGCCAAAATGAATTCCATCCACCCTATTCTTGCCTTTTTCGCCTCACATAAATGGGAGGTCCATCATATGGATGTAAAATCTTCCTTCTTGCATGGGTATTTGCAAGAAGAAATCTACATGGAACAACCTCTTTGTTATGTCCAGAATGTCTCAAGCTTTGTTTGTCGCCTTAAGAAATCTCTTAATGGTCTTAAGCAAGCTCCTCGAGGTTGGTATGACAAAATGGACAACTTTCTTCTTGATACCATATTTTCTAGATGTTATTCTAACCTTAATGTCTATACCAAGAAAGTAGGAAGCCATCCCATAATAATTTTTCTTTATGTTGATGACCTTATCTTCATTGGTAGTGAACCTAGTATTTTAAACCATGTGAAAACCAACCTGAAGAAGAAATTTGAAATGATCGACTTAGGTTATTTGCACTATTTCCTTGGCCTCCAAGTTTTGCAAACCAAGGAATGAATTTTTATTTCTCAGTCTAAGTATGTTTGTTCCCTTCTTTGTTGATTCCACATGAATGATTATAAGCTAACCCCTTTTCCCTTCTAGTCTGGAGTCAAATTTATTCCACTTGTACTTCTCTTGAAGTTGATGCCACCTTGTAACATTAGTTAGTTTCCAACCTCTTATATTTCACTCATACTGATCCTGATATTTCCTTTGTTGTTGGTCTTGTTGCCTAGTATATGAAAAGACTCCATGAAATAATTTGGAATGAATCTAAAAGGATACTTCAATATATCTGGGCTACAGTTTAGTTCATGATACATTACAACTTAGGGGGGGCTCCTTTACTGGTTGGTTTCACCAATTCGAATTGGACTTGTGACCTTGATAATTGAGAGTCTACTTCAGTTTATGTTTTCATCCTTGGTTCAAGACTTGTCACTTAGGAATGTAAGAAACAATAGGATATTTCTCTTTATTTAGAACAATTAGAGTATCGAGCAACGATTAATGCAAGTTAAGAAGACTTCATGATTCAATAGATCCTTTCATAGTTTATCTTCCAAAAACAACATCTGAACACCCTTGGGTGCAACAATCTGAGTGCCATCAAGCTCACCAAATATGCAGTTCAACATTAACAAAGCAATCACATTGAGATACACGTGCATTTCATCAAAAACTCATTCATGATCAAGTTATTGAAGTGTTATTTTTCCCTATAGAAGATCAAGTTGCATACATTTTCAAAAAGCCTCTTACAAAAGAAAAGTTTTCCAAACTTCGATCTATGTTAGGAGTTCATGAAGTTGTCATTAAGGGGGGATATGATTTAATGCTTCCTTCCTTCTCTTATTTTGTCACCTTTGTAAATCCTTCAATCATATCCCAAGTTGTTCTTAAGGGGGGGTGCTAGGAAATTTAGACACTTAGGAGTTAGTTAATGTAACATCCCTAGCCTTGAGCTGGGGAATGCCACAACCAAATTATGAATTTTAATACCAATTCAATTTACTGATATGATTTGTAATGTCCCCATTACCAAAAAATCAACAAATAACCTCTAATACCATTTAATTAAATAGATTCTCTGCATATAAACATAGTTATGCAGAATAGAAAAAACACACAACAACAACAATTCATACATAGAATTAACAATAGAGATTCTATAACAAAAAAATCATAATTACACACACAATAATTGAAATAAGCACACGATAGACACTTATCTCATGAAATAAACACCAAATTCATGCAGAACTTCCACGTTCCTCCCAACCATAGACCATAATGCTCATAATATCAACATTGGGTCACCCCGGAGATGAGGCTAAACTCTACCCGAGAAAAGGAAGTTCTAAGCCAGTCTAAGGTCTATCAATCAACAAAAATTATCAGATTTAGATGCCAAGTCTAGAAACCATCCTACAATCCCTCATCCCCCACATTCCTATCCCACCGCAGGAAGTGTGACCCTTCTCTGCTCAACAATCCTTCGGTTTCCCCTCTTCCCTTCCAGGTCTTCAACAACATGTCGAACATGGAGTCTCAAATCCCTCTAGCTACATCTTGGCACATTGGGAAATAATTCTTAGCAGTTCTTTCACCTGTAGAGAATGCTCACAAGCCTGAAAAACCGCCTCTTCGACCATGGGCCTAAGAACCCGCTTCTTCAACCATGGGCCTAAGAACCCGCTTCTTCAACCACGGGCCTGACAATCCGCTCCCTCAACCACGTGCCTAACAACCCGCTTCTTCAACCACATATAAGTATGGCTTCCCAAGTTCACTTCCCTGCTATGGGTGATGAATCTCTCCTTAATGAATGATAGGAAATAAACTAAATCCCCCTCTTATATATGCATGTGTCTTTTATGACACATGGAACTCAAGGAATTCACTTGTCCCCACTTAAGAAACTTAGGATATATTCATATCCATAAATTTATTTTTAAGGAATATTAATATAATATTCCATTGGGATTAATCTCCCTTAGGTTAACCCTTTCCTAGACTCTTATCACCCCTTTCCCTTTCTAGTGGAGCTTATCCCTCCATCTGTTTTGTTGGGTCGATTTGTATCAGTGATGTATTTTTATTAATATTACAAGTATGATTTACAAATTACAATAAAGGCACAGTGGCCTTTTAGAAATCGAGGCTCCCTGGACTGATAATCACATATGAACTCTTTCCTCAGAACATATTTACAAAGGAACTCTGGCCAAAAGTATCCTTGATCACCAACCTATATATACATTACAACTAAGGCTCAACCTGGGGTATTACATCCCCCCCCCCATTATTTATGCACTGTCCTTGGTGCATTATATAAAATGTACAATCCAAATTCTTCATAAAGTTCCATGCCTTTGCTATGGAAGCTTGTTATCCTTCTAGTGCTCTTCTTGTTAAGCATCATATCCATGCCTTCATACTTCAGTTGGAAGTCACCTGCTCTATTCCATGGAGTTGTTTTTAGGAAGAATTCTGCTCACTGTGGTATTCTTGAGCTACTTCCTCCTTGCTTCACTCACCCTTCCAGGCTCAGGCATCCTTTCACTACTACACAGTCCTTCAATGATCCATCTTGCCAAGGATTTCACACATAAGGAGAGCTCCAACTCATTACCAAACCCCCACTAAGGATATGCAATTTAAGGCTCCAATGTCCCAACAATATCCATTCTTCCTAAGCATCGTCTAATCTATGTCACACAGATACAATCATCATGAGACAATATGATATCAATTTCATGTAGAAATTCAAATATATTTGATAAGGAAACCCAAAGTTTCTCCCTGTATGAGATTCCATCTCATAATTTCTTAGTTGTTGCAACAATAAGCATCAATCTTTATTATGGCCTTCTGCAGCACTATACTGGAAGCTACTTCTCCTGCAAATTTCAAGGATGATTTTAGGGGCTAAATTTCGCTCATGGGATAATTTTCCATGGTTTTTCCCAAAAAAGGATTCGCCATTCTAAAAATGATTCGCCCAAATTCTATAGGAAAAAATTATTTTACCTTAAAAATCGCCAAAAAATTATACAAACTATATAAAATCGTTAGAAATTTGAATATTTTTACAAAAATATCACCAAACTTTTATAGTTTCCATATGAAGGATTAGTGAGATTCACCAAGGTTTCTACCTTTTAAAATAAATTTTCATCCTTAAAATCATCCCTACCTGCAATGTTGCCATCTTACATTCAACCAATAGATTATTAGTGCCTCTTGCATAATATATCATATACTTGTGTTGTAACAATTTCAAAGTTTTAAAAGTGATCTTAGAATTGTTTATATTTAGCAATTCACTCACAACTAACAATCTATTTATTAACTAGAATGGAATTATCATTCTCTACGTATATATTATCATCATCCAAGGTTTTACTCTGTTTCTCTGACAGAGCTTTCTTGTGACTACTTTAACTTGCAACTCCGTTGTTGCATTATCTAACAACTCCTGAAATGTTCTCAACTTCATGGGTTAGTAATAATTACATTATTTCAGCTATTAGCATAATCATTTCCATTAATATCATATATACATGCATTCACAAAGAAGCATTCCACAAATTCATTCAAGAACACCAATTTTATCATGCATAAGTGTAACTCTACCACTTACACACTATGCATGAGTGAAACTCTTCATGCATATCTATTTGATGCACTTTTGCATTGAATTCATAATGCCAAATATCTAAATCATGTATCTCACCATTGGTAAATTGGAAAGTCTGGCCGATGCCTTGACACATTTTCCATACACTTCCTATTGCTTGCTCAACTATTTGGATACCTTCCTTTTCAACCTGAACACTACACCAACAATATAATTTTTTGGTGTTCATTAGTGTTAGAAAAAGGGTTGCAGTCCAAACATTGTTTAGAAGTAGGAATTTCATTAGATATTTGTGTGGTACATAGCCTTTCCATAACCAACCATGTCATGGTCTCACACACGACTAGCTTTTCTGGCATCCATTCCTATAACAAGGTCATACCCTTTATTTCTTTGGTTATTAGCTCATAACCAAATTAACATGACATGCTACTATGTCATTATATGCATTCCAAAAGCTAAGAAGATTTTATAATTATTACAGGCCTCCAACCTTTACCACACCTAGTGTTATCTTATTCCCATTAATGCATTCAACTAGTACAATAATATGATTTTATAAAATAAATTTTCGCTGAGGAAATTCTTACCTAAATTCCTTTCAACAATTATGAAATAAAAGTACATAAACTCATACCTGTATGGCTTCCATTAAATAAATTTAATGCTACTTGGCTAACTATTATTAGTAGAAGCTTCCTTCATATGGATTTCTTCCATATGCAACAACATCATTAGCAACACTTGCAACCATGCAATAATCAATTCTTTCCTGGCATAAAAACCATCATTAGCAACTTTCATAATAATATATAACAATAAACTACTTCTAGTCATCATCCTGTATATGGATATTAACAAATCTACATTCATTGCAACATATCTATATGCACTAATACTGCATCACTAGCATGTTCATAAATGCATATGCATTCCATTTTCCTGTACTATGTATGGCTGTCTAACAAGCCATAACATGATTGCTGCTACAGTAATTGCAACAACCTCTTTCTTCATGTACCACTTTTCCTTGTTGTTCTGGGCTATCCCAAGTCTTATTGAGCTCTTGAATCCTTGTTTACTCTTGCTGAAATCATTGTGCATCTTGGTTATGTCCCAATTACTTTTCCATCCCAATCAATGTTGGCTACCTTTGCTTTTACTGCCACATACTATGCTGATATTAAATTTTAGCATTCCTCAATTTCTAGATCCCTCTGATTCAACCTTTCCTTGATTGGGCACTTCAACACTTGTAATTTATTGAACCATTATTTTCTATTTTCCTGACCCATTTGGTTTCAAGTTGACATGCATAGTCAACTTCTAGCATTCCATAATGATGCACACATGTCTTCTTCTCCACCTGCATAGAATTGACTAGAAGTAATTAACACTACTTTTAATTTCCATCATAAATTCTAGTGATACTTCCAACCTGTGGAATGTATCCCATGGATATTTTCCACTTGAGATGGATGCTTTTCAGGTACCATCTCTTTTTCATTCTATACCAAGCATATAATTATTTTCTTCTTCATAGTCCCTTATTGATTTCCCTTCGGGAAATTATTTTTCCTGTTTACATTCCTCTTGTCTTGATATCTCCATGCTACTTGGTAATTAGCTTCAACACTTTTGGAGTACATTAAAAAACCTCTTCTATTATTTTCATCCCTCATGGAGTGTTTCCATGCACCCTTATTATATTGACTTGCACCTCATTATTTTTTTTTCCATTAACTGAAGATGTTCAATGGCTTTACTCCACCTCAGAATCTTTCTTACCTTTTATGGAAAACCCTTTTTGAAACCCGATTACATTCTTTTGGATCCAATTTGCACATTATGTATGGATTTATACATATGATGGCACATTTTACTTATATACAATTTCATCTCTTCACTTCTGAAGTGGCGACCTTCATACCATGCTTCCACTGTGCACTCTAATAACGATAAGGGTAGAATTACTCCATAATTGCATAGCCAATCCATGGAGATGGTGCACTCTATATTCATATATGCATTAAGCCTCTCTCATTATCTAAATACTTATCATTTTGATAATCAATTCCTTTTATAATAGATCTGGTCTCAATGTATTGCTTACCTATAACTTGGAACCCTTTAAGGTGACTGTAATTTCTTTACTTCAATCAACACATACTTTACTTTTACACCCTGATTCTCTTTTGTTTAACACCAACGATTTTCTTGTTGTGGATTTCCAACCCTTCATGGATGCATCCAAACTCATACCTTAACATTCTTCAATCTTGAACTTTGATCATCTTATGAAATATTCTTGTCTTAGCACTCTTTCTTTGAGTAATTCTACTTATCATTAACCAAATTTCAACCTTCTGACCTGTTATGAAAACCATATCTATACACTTCCATGGTCTCAACTTCATGCATACCCATTACTCCTTCTTAATCATGAAACATGGATGATATCTCTCTTATTTAGGATTCCCAATCGGTATGCATATTTGTCATATTGAAGTCTTTTTCCAAATCCTAGTTCCATTGAGAGTCCTCTATATTACTCACTGAGTATAGACATCTTCAGCTGGTAGCTTCCTCAAGCATTCATTCCCCTTTTTGAAGAACCAACCCTATCTTGTTCCTCATACTTGAAGATGCCAATTTTCTAAAGACAATTTTCTATGATTTGTCATCAACCTTAATCTTTGCTCGCAACACATTTATTATATAAGATAACAATTCTAAAAATTCTGGTTAAAGAAAGCATACAACCACAATATACAGTTCTGGTATATATGCACAATTTTGCCCCTTTATGGTCACCATAATCTTATTTCCGAATTCCTGTAAATTTTGTTGCTCATTTCACAATTCTGGGTGATATCATGGACTACTTGGTCCAATAAATTTCCAATCATTTCTTTCTTGCTCAATTCTGATTTTTGAGCTGAAAGTTATGGCCATTTGAATATTACCCAAAAAAAATCCTTCAACCAAGTGCAATTTTTTTTAGCTGAGATTATGCCTCCTTGCTCCCAATCCTTTGAAAATTTGAGAGGAGCACAACTAGGTTACTTCATAATCATACTTTGGACAATTTGGCCAATTTTCATCCTCATTTGATCTCTAGGTTGCTAGATACAACCCACTGTAGTTTTAGTCCAATCAATATTTTTGGCCTTGAATGCTACAACTAACTTATATTCCCTATTAAAGTTTTTTAATGTGCCCATAATTTTAATTTGTCTACATGGATTCCATCTACAACTTAAGATATTTCACATAGACTGCTCCTATGCCTCAATCTGATTCTAGAGCATGAAGTTATGGCCCTCAGAAGTTAACCGGGGCTTAAAATTTACTCTCCATTGCTTGGGATGTAAATCCCTCATCCTAAATCCATTTGACGAATGGAATACAATGTTAGAAAGATATCCCCGAGCTATTTCATTTGAGATACACAAACTATGCCCTGGGTACATAGTTTTTGAGTAACTAAAACATTGTTTAGGGCCTAAACAATTCCCTGAGTAAAAAAAAAAAAAAAAAAAAAAAACATGGTAAACATCGAAACTTTTCGATAAGTTTCATTAATTTTATGATAATTTGAAATAAATCCCGCAGGATGGAATGCTACTATTGCCTCTTAGTCCACCTGAAACCCCTACAAAGATTCCATGTCAGCTCTCGGCCACTCCTGGCCTTTCCCTGTCAGCTTTTACTTCCTTCTTTCCTTCTCTTTCCTTTATCTCTCAACTTGCTTACCTTACCTTTCGGTCCCACCGTCAAGCTGCCATGTGACAATATTTTATTGGGTTTCAAGGATGGGCGACTCCCATCCCATGCCCATACTTCCTCATGTGAATTTTCATTCCATTTGAATCCAAAATTTATCATGCAGAGGTTGTCGACGGTGATGAACATATCACATCGCATTGTAATCCCCTCGACCTACCGACCATTAACCGAGAGGGGTAGGGTGCAAGACCTAACCAAGGTTAAGGCCCCAAATAAGTGGTTCATATCGATGTATTTTGGCCCCCCACATGGGGTTATCCTAACTACACCATACCACCCCCCCCAGAATGCAGTTCTGTGGGTTCGACTCATGGTTCCGCTCAACGTGTGAATGCCCCACTGTGGTGCTGAGTCAATTGCCACCTATTCTTCCCTGCTATTGTGTACATGTTAGTATGTCTCTTCCACCATGGTAGTACATTTCACTTGTATACCATGTCAAATGACACATACCCTCCACATTAGGATGATGTCATGGTAGGAAAAATACCCAAATTTTCCATTTTTTTTTTAAATTTCCTATTTTTCTAAAATGCCCAAAATTGCTCAATTTAGAAATTATTTTTGGGGACACCATTACATCTCTGTAATTAAAATTCATATGGTCAATTTCAGCCCTGTGTATACCAAATTAACAGTGGCACACAAAATTCGACACCTTTCTTATCGAATTTCTCCTTAATTCCTCCACCGAAATTGGGAATTTTGCTCATTGTCACCCAATTACACCAAGGCACACTGTAATCTACAATTCGACTTAGGTACCTATAATTTGACTCATCCACATAAAAATATACACGAATTACATTGCAAAAATTGGGGCTTTTCCCAATTTCGCTCAATTTCCACCATGGTACTCTGCAAATGCATAATTTTGACCAATTTCATCCAAATAACTGCCTATTCATCCTCTATAAAACCCATTTCTTGTGTGCGTGGCCAATTGAAATTCCTGGTACGAGTTCTCCCAAATTCATCCATGACTTGGAAATTTTATTTCATCAATCTCCCTCCAACATCCATGTCTTTCCTGTAACTTCAAATTCGACCAATTCCATGTCTGAATTTGCTTAGACATGGATAAAAAAAATTAAGAATATCTAATCCCTGGACTAAATTTCTCAAATTATCCATGAATTTTAACAACAAAAATTGGGGCTTTTGCCCAATTTCACCCAACTGCTTCTGATTTCACCACGACAACACTGTAACTCAAAATTCAACTATATACAAAACCGAATTCGCTCAATTTAAGTACCGAAAATGATTATTTTTCTCTCCCATGTTCAAATCTTTCAAATTTCCTGTGAAATTTTCCCAATTTCACAAGAATACTTTTAGCATACAAGTTGTAGACATCCTCCACAACAATTATTTTGCAATTTCAACTCTGAACTATGTCAATTTTCCCATCTAGGCCCAGTGTTGAAAACTGGTGCTCTGATACCACTTTGTAACATCCCCAACCCCGAGTTGGGGAATGCCACAACCAAATTATGAATTCTGATACCAATTCAATTTATTGATATGCTTTGTAATGTCCCCATTACCAAAAAATAAAAAAATAACCTATGATACCACTTAATTAAATATATGCTCTGCATATAAACAAAGTTATGCAGAATAAAAGCAACACACAATAAAAACAATTCATACATAGAATTAATAACATATATTCTATAACAAAAAACTCATAATTACACACACAGTAATTGAAATAAGCACATGATAGACACTTATCTCATGAAATAAACACCAAATACATGTATACCTTCCATGTTCCTCCTAGCCATAGACCACACTGCTCATAATCTCAGTAGTGGGTCACCCCCAAGTTGGGGATAAACTCTACCCGAGAAAAGGAAGTTCTAAGCCAGTCTAAGGTTTTTCAATCAACATCAATTCTCAAATTCAGGTGCCAACTCTAGAAACTAGCCTACAGTCCCTCATGCCCTACATGCATGTCCCACCCCAGGAAATGTGCCCCTTCTTTTCTCAACAGTCCTTCGATTTCCCCACTTCCCTTCTGGGGCTTCAACAACATGCTAGAGAGGGAGTCTTAGAGCCATGTAGTTGTAGCTTGGCACCTTGGGAAATAATTCTCAATAGTTCTCTCACTTGGAGAAAATGCTCACGGGCCTGACAACCCGCCTCTTCAACCACGTGCCTGATAATCGGCTTCTTCAACCGCATACATGTATGGATGACCAAGTCCAATTCCCTGGTACAAATGATGAATCCCTCCTAAATGAATGATAGTAAATACACTAAATCCCCTCTTATATATGCATGTTTCTTTTATGACACATGGGACTCAAGGAATTCACTTGTCCCCACTTAAGCAACTTAGGATATATTCATATCCATAAATTTAGTTTTAAGGAATATTAATATAATATTCCATTGGGCTTAAGCCCCCTTATCTTAGCCCTTTCCTAGACTCTTAGCCCCCCTTTCCCTTTCTAGTGGAGTTTAACCCCCCATCACTTTTGTTGGGTCGGTTTGTATCAATGATGTATTTTTATTAATAGTATGAGTATGATTTAAAAATTACAATAAAGGCATGCTGGCCTTTTAGCAAACCAGGCTCCCCGACCTAATAATCACATAGGCACTCCAGTCTCAGAACATATTTACAAAGGCACTCTAGCAAAAAGTATCTTGTTTCACCGGCCTATATGTACATTACAACTAGGGCTGAACCTGGGGTATTACAATTAATATCAACTTGGTCTAATGTGTCGTTAGGTTAAAGTGTGTTTCTTTAGTATGCATTTGTAGTTAGGAAAATTGATGGTCACGATATGTTCCGGACATAGAGTTATCCGACGACTAATATTATCCTAGATCTTAATGGCTACATTGATCCATGGATTAACACCCGATTGGTCCATGATCTCTATTTAAAGAGCATGGAGGTCTCTTGATGATGATCGATTGTGAGAAACTATCTTGTAAATCTCTCTGCAATATTTTCTTTTGTATTAATAAATTGCTCCAAATGGCCATGTTTGTTGGGGCCATGGATGTTTCCCCACAGTGATTTTAACATGTAAAAAAATCGATGTGTTGATATTTGATTTGGTTTTGTGAGTGGTTATTGAAGGTGTTCGTCCTCTCTTGGAATACACGTGTTGTTGAATATCTTTCAATACAATCAATACCCATTTCATTTTTTGTTTTTTTAAATTGTTGTTGCACCAAGAAATATTACCAGTGTAAAATCTAATATGTTGCATTCAACATTGAATTAAGAACTTACAAAATAAATTAGTAGAAGAGGTGAGGCAAGAATGTCATGTAGCATTAAGAAGAGCAAAATATCCTCCAAAAGGAAATATAAACAAGGTAAAAGTGTTGCCTTTAAGAAAGTTGAGAAATAATGAAAACATCATAATAGTTAAAGTAGACAAATGTAATGCCACGATTGTGCCAAAATAAATAAGATTATGATATAAAATGATGGAACACCTCAAAACTAGTGGGAGTTATATAAAACTCGATTGTGATCTCAAAATAAAATTTCTAAAAGAATTAACAAGGTAATTAAAGAGTTCTCTATTAAGAAGAATATACAAAATAAACTAACTCATCATAACACGATGATGCTTGGAATTTATGGATTTCCTAAAATCCACAAGGATGATGTTCCATTAAGGACTATCATAAATCGGGCGTAGCATGTGAAGGGGGTTCTCTGTGATATTGGAGGGAAAATGGTAGCTACTTATGCTTGGGATCTTGGTCAAGCTTCAAACAATCATGCAAAATCATATGCACTCTTGCATGGTATTATTTTGGCCAAGGAAGCCAAGGTCAATGCATTGATAGTCATTGGGGCTTCCACGGTGGTCATCAAATCAATGCTAAAGAAATCTTCTCAATTAAAAAACAAACTACTAGTTACCATTTCCTGAGTAAAAAAGAAGGGAAGCTCCTTCATTAAATTCTCATTCTATCATGTGAATTAATATTTGAATTTGACAATAGATCTCTGGGCTAAGAAATCCATTGAACAAATCTTAGGAGAACATGTAAAAAATGGGGAGCATTCTAGTTGCATCATCCCTTAACATTTCATATGGTCAAACACGTCAATCAACATTAAATTCTCACATGAACAAACAACTAATATATCAACTCATTTGCATAAATATGGGAGTAACGAGACATGCCTTATCCTCCACAACATGCAAACAATTATGGCTCCGGTTATTGATTGCCTTAGTATGCATAACTGTCGGCCTTGTGGGATAATGGAGCATTTGAGCTTTGGAATTCAGATCAATTTTGGTCTAGATCTGCAAGTGACTGACAAACTCATAAATGTTATCTCCACACTTGAGATGCATTCCATTTCTGGTTATAATATTTCAGATTGGAGAGATATTCAAAGGAAGGTGGCAAGGGTCATAGCTCTAGTTCTAGGTCATAGGTCTAGGTGACATTTTTCTTTCATCTCGTGGGAAGGGTTCTATGAATTATTTGTTTCATCTCCCTTTCTTCCCAGTTCTCGTTTTCTATTCTCATGGTGATCACACATGCTATTATCTTATCGCAAAGAATCTATGGGATTGATTTAAGACATTGCAATTTTAATTAAGGTTTTTTCCTTTAGATTTTCCTTTAGATCTTAATTTTCATTTTTGAATTTTTAGTTGAATGTCATTGCAAACATGTGTCACACATTTTGGTAAAAGGTATGTCAAGAAGGAAAATATACCAATGTCTCATAGAGGAAACTTGGTTAATTCAATTTCTCCTTTGCCACAATATCTCAAATGAGATTATATACATAAAGTTGGAACCTCTTTTTCCAGTCTATATTTTTTTCACAATCACATCCCTTTATTCATATTTATGCATGTGTTGGTGCAGGCCAATTTTGGGAAAAACCGAAGAAGTTTTGAAGGAATTAAAGAAGTGCCAAAAAACAGGGGAGCGTGTTGGAAATAAAGGAAAAGAGGCACCAGAAAAAGAGGAAAAATCAATGTCGAGTAAAGAAGTTACAAAGTGGACAAACTGCGACGGAGCAGCTGGAAAGTGGACAAGCGTCGACTTGGAGCAATGGTTGGATCGAGGACCAACTGAGATTAAGTCAAGGAGAAAGTGGACAAACCTAATCCGCTTAGGGCTAGGGTTTTTGTAAGGGCTTTGTCCCATTTTTGTATAAGTAGAATGTATTAGGACTGTAAAGGTTGTTGTTGGTGAGTAGTGAGTTAGCCTTTTTAGATAGTTTGATAGGAGATGAGTAAAATTTTCTCAGTGTTGTGAGAACTATTGTGATCTTTGGAGATTGTATATAATGGAGGGAGAAATGTACAGTGCGCAACACTAGATTTTGCAGGAATATTGATGCAGGAGCATCTCTCCACGCCACCAATGCGCCAACCAACAACACATTCAAAGCGCGCATTCAAGGAGAGGTGCCAGTCCTCTCACATTTCAAAATTTGAAATTGTATTAAATGTTTGAAAGGATGGAAGAGCCAAAGCTATGCCTTTGAGCAGGTTGTAGTTAGAGTCACCTTTAATGGCTAACAGGTAGAAGGGGATCTAACTCCAGTCCGGATTAGATGGCCCATTCAATGTAATTAATGTAATTACTGAGAGTTGGTGAGATGGAGGGAAGAGCTCGAGGAGCCCCCTTTGTAAAAAGATCTTTTGTTTTCTGTTTATAGAGAGTAGAATAGAGGATATGAAGAGAGGAGAGAGCCAAGACTCTGTTGCAGTCCGAGCTCGAACATATTGTAAACAGGCATTCAAATTAATACAAAGAGCATCTTTTCCTGCATGAGATTCTTTGTGTGTTTATGTGTTTATGAATGAATGCCATCTATGTGTTATTTTATGCTGTAGATATGTGTTAGGTTTACATCAGCAGGGATAGATGAAATTTTATGTCTGTGAGTTCTTTGATTCCAGGTCTGGTTCTTTGAGGTTTCATGCAAGAGGTTGCATGATAGAGTACTGAGGACTCTAAAGGCTAGTGCATGAGTTCACTTCTGAGTTCTGTGGAATTAAGGCAAATACGTGCCAGGAGGGTGCACCATAGGAAGTCTTAGACTTAGGGAGAAGCCTCAAGGTTGTTGAATACCTTAGAGGTGAGACTGTGTAGAGGAAGGCACAAAGATAAAGACATAACTACTGAAGGTTTTGTGAAGCTCTGCCAGGAGGGCATCGAGAGAGTGCAAGGATTACACGGAGAATAACTTTGTTTCGAGTTCTGTGAGAAGAGAAGTGTCCAGGAGAAATACACTTATAGAGTTACTGAAGACTTTGTTGGCTCAGAAAGGCGTGCTTGAGAAGAAGATGCTAAGAGGGCACTTCTTTCCCTTTGAGGAAAGTAGGAGACAAAGTTGTTGAACAAACTGCCTTTGAGGAGAACCTATGTAGGGAATGCGCTAGGCCAACACTTGGACGAAACGTTGAAAGACTGCCACCTGAAGGCCAATCATATCACAAGGAGTGTGCGTGGAGGAAAACTTGTTTCAAGTTCGGAAGCATAGGAAGGACGGTGTTTTTGCGCACATAACCTTAGTAGAGAGGAGTAGAATGCTAAGACACTTCAAGGTCGGAGCCATAGACAAAGCTCAGAAGAGATAGTGCAAGTGTGCATGCAAAGCGCAAGTGTGCGCTAGGGCTGAGGACAAAATTCACTGCTAAAGCTCACGAGGGAGAAACGCAGGTGAGACCCAAGTCATCAGGCTCACAGGAGACGAATCAAAGGTCGAAGCCTTTGAAACCTTGGAAGTTTTCCAAGTCTCGGAAGAAATCATAGCTCATGAGGAGGAGCTCAACTATCGTTAGATCTGGGAGCGCGTAGACCATTGATTGCCAGAAGAAAGAGTTTTGGCATTTTGAGATCTGGAAGACTCAAGGTAGGAAGTCTTCGATTTCACGATACACAAAATCCCAAAACCATCAGGACCATCCATCAGGAAGGACAGGTGGTAGAAGATCAACATTTCGCTGACTCGCCGCTGGAGAAGGTCAAAGGGGTAGAGTTTTAAAAACTAGCGATCCCCAAAGTCATGATTAGATCGTGGTCGTTGATCAAGGGAGGACACGGACCATCGATCATCCAGGATGGATTTTAGCATATCGATGATCGGGAGGACAGAGGTGAAAGGTCTTTCGACCTAACGACAAGAGAAACCCTGAATCACGAAACCCCGACACGATCTGAGCGATCAAATCGTAGAGGAGCTAGGACTATTGGATTGAGCTTTCCAAAATTCCCGCATTTTGGCATTTCGACATATCGTGGATCGATGGTTCAAGGGAGAGAACCACCTGGAAGATCCGAGTCGTGAAATCGTCAGGATTTGATCTGGGGCATTGATCAAGTGACACATCTGGATCATAGATCCGAGAGGTATCAGGTCTTCGGGTTTCGAGGATTTGATGGGGAAAGGAGGAGCACTGCATTGCGATTCCACGAAGCGCGAATGCCGAAGAACTTAGAGGTGTATCTCCAGGCCACCCTGGTGCAAACCGCCTACCTCTGCCTCGGCAGGGTTCACTGACCTCCCAGTCAAGGATTGTTATTTCCTACTGAGCCGAAATAGCTCTCTGGTTCCTGTTGGAACCCTTCGAACAGATCCACAGGTCCCTTTGTCCCTAAAGCAGGCTTTGAGAAGCCTTGCATGCATGCCACCTTTTTGACACCCTTCTCCTTTATAAGCCAATAGACACCTCTACATTGACTCCTTTTCTCTCTCGTCACCGCGGGTTGTGACCCAAGGCTCTAGACTACGCGCCTTTCGCGTTTCGGGAGTTCGGGACTCCTACATGTGAGCTCTCCCCGGCTCCTTATCTTTCGAAATGCCGAAACTTGAAAAGGGCCTAATGGATCCTTGGCTCCTCTCTTAATCCTTCTCCACATGATCCTGTCCTATGGCCTAGGCATACACCTTCGAGTGCTTCAGATTTCACGATTCGAGGAATCACAATGCAATGCTCCTGCTTTCCCTTTCAAATCCTTGAAACCCGGATACTCGATGCCTCTCGGACCTACAGTCTAGATCTGTCACATGATCAACGACCTAGATCAAATCCTGGTGATTTCATGAATCGAAGCTTCTGATTAGTTCTCTCCCTTGAACCCCTCATCCCTGATATGCCAAAATACCGAAATTCAAGAATTTCAGAACGCTCAATCCGACGGTCCTGACTCCTCCATGATCTGACGGCTTAGATCGTGTCGGGGGTTTCACGATTCAGGATTTTGCATGTCATGAGGTCGAAATACCTTTCACTTTTATCCTCTCGATCATTGATATGCCAAAATCGAGCCTGGACAATTGACGGTCCAGGTCCTCCCTTGATCGATGACCACGATCTAATCATGACTTCAGGGATCACGAGTTCTTAAAACTCTACCCCTTTGACCTTCTCCAGTGGCGAGTCAGTGAAATGTTGATTTGTTGCCACTTGTCCTTCCCGATGGGCGGTCCTGATGGTTTTGGGATTTCGCGTATCATGAAATCAAAGAATTCTTACCTCGGGTCTTCCAGATCTCGAAATGCCGAAACTCTTTCTTCTGGCAATCAACGATCTATGTGCTCCCAGATCTAATGACAGATGAGCTCCTCCTCCTGAGCTATGATTTCTTCCGAGACTTGGAAAACTTCCAAGGTTTCAAAGGCTTCGACCTTTTATTCGTCTCCTGTGAGCTCGATGACTTGGGTCTCACATACATTTCTCCTTCCCGAGCTTTAGCAGTGAATTCTATCCTCAGCCCTGGTGCACACTTTCACTCTGCATGCACACTTGCACTATCTCTTCTGAGCTTCATCTATGGCTCCGACCTCGAAGTGTCTCGACGTTATACTCCTCTCTACTAAGGTTGTGTGCGCAAAAACACTATCCTTCCTGTGCTTCCAAACTTGAAACAAGTTCGCCTCCACGCACACTCCTTGTGCTCTCACTGGCCTTCAGGTAGCAGTCTTTCAACGCTTCGTCCAAGTGTTGGCCTAGTGCATTCCCTGCATAGGTTCTCCTCAAAGGCAGAGTGTTCAACAACTCTGTCTCCTACTTTCCTCAAAGGGAAAGAAGTTCCCTCTTGGCAACTTCTTCTCAAGTACGCCTTGCTGAGCCAACAGAGTCTTCAGTAACTCTGTAAGTGTCTTTCTCCTGGACACTTCTCTTCTCACAGAACTCAAAACCGAGTTCTTCTCGGTGCACTCCTTGCACTCGCTCGATGCCCTCTTGGCAGAGCTTCACAGAACCTTCAGTAGTTCTGTCTTTTTCTTTGTGCCTTCCTCTGCATAGTTGCACCTCCAAGGTATTCAAAAACCTTGAGGCTTCTCCCCGAGTCTAAGACTTCCTCTAGTGCACCCTCCTGGCATGTCTTTGCCTGAATTCAATAGAACACAGAAGTGCACTCATGCACTAGCCTTCAGAGTCCTCAGTACTCTGTCATGCAACCTCTTGCATGAAACCTCAAAGAACCATACCCAGAATCAAAGAACTCACAGACAACAAATTTCGTCTATCCCTGCTGATGTAAACCTAACACATATCTACAACATAAAATAACACATAGATGACATTCATTCATAAACACATAAACACACAAAGAATCTCATGCGAGAAAAACTTCTCTTTGTATTAATCTAAATGCATTTTTACAATATGTTTGAGCTCAGACTGCAACATAGTCTCGACTCTCTCCTCTCTTCCTATCCTCTGTTCTACTCTCTCTAAACATAAAACAAAATATCTTTTTACAAAGGGGGCTCCTCGATCTCTTCCCTCCATCTCACCAACTCTCATTAATTACATTGAATGGGCCATCTAATCCGGACTGGAGTTAGATCCCCTTCTACTTGTCAGCCATTAAAGGTGACTCTAACTACAGCTTGCTCAAAGGCATGACTTTGGCTCTTCCAGCCTTTCAAACATTTAATACAATTTCAAATTTTGAAATGTGAGAGGACTGGCGCCTCACCTTGAATGTGTGCTTTGAATGTGTTGTTGGCTGGCACATTGCTAGCGTGGAGAGATGCTCCTGCATCAAATATGAATAAAGAGTAGAAGCAAAAAATCTTTGTGGAGGTATTCCCAGAGGGGGTGAACCACGGTATATCTATGTTTTATGTGTCTGTATGCAGTGTTTATGATTGCATTTACTTTATTGATTTTTTAGGATGAATATGTTGCTTGTTAAAGGAATAAATACTGTGTAGTAAGAATAAACTAATGCGATCTAGATAATCGCTCTAAATAAATGAATGTTATAGCTAGTGTTTAGATCAAAATCGTGTTTTACTGTAGATCAATACTTGGTTATGATCAAATGCGGCTAGAATGATTAATACCGTTATAGTGTAATAGTTGTGACAGTGGTATGAAATAAGATCTAATGAGGATTGAAGGTTAATAGTAAGTAGGTTAAATGGATCTAAGAGAAGCACATCCCATCCCCAGGCTGCAGACATCTAAGTCCTGTGACCACCCATAGAAGTTATCTCGGGTGAGATTGCGCAGTGCAATCTATGCATTGTGTTTCCTTCTAGTATCCAAAAGGGTTGATGGTAGAAGGGTTTGTTGGGTGTATTGTAGTTAGAACTTGGGTCAGCCCATAGTAAGCCAACAATGGTTTCGTTGCCAATTGGAACTCAGAAGATTAGATCGAGAGGGATGTATCACATAGTATAGTGTAGGGGCTTAAGAAAGGGGAGGTTTGTAGATTGGAACCCTTCGAAAGAGGAGATTGAAA
Organism: Picea glauca; assembly: GCA_000966675.3. Lineage (NCBI taxonomy): Eukaryota > Viridiplantae > Streptophyta > Pinopsida > Pinales > Pinaceae > Picea > Picea glauca. Next base: position 278,858 of record JZKD02S0032602.1, read on the forward strand.
TATGGTTGACAGTTCAGGAACTAGAGTTTTCCCATAAAGATAATAGAAGCTCTAGGTTTAAGCCAAGACAATATTTGGAGAGATACGTATTCAATGAAATACACGAGAGTTTCTTTAGTGAGTTTCCCACGCTGTTACAGGAGTGGATAACATGGTTGAAAGATACCCATCCAACAAATAGAGTTAAATCAATGGAGTGGACAGAAGAAAATATCACGCGATTGAAAAGGGTGAATAACAAATTCACGCGCATAATAGATTTCTGGCTAGACAACATTGTAGTGGGGTATATCACTGAGTTTGCAGTAGATACATCAAAGTATTATAGTATAGAAGAACAAGAGTTTCTTAAGGGCCCAAGGGGAAGGTATATCGGGATGTTGTACACTTCAATCAAAAGATTATTGCATGATAAAGGGGTATTAACCATGGAATCAGACAACTAAACTACCCTGCGTGCATGGGGGAGTTAGGGGAAACACTGACGAAGGTATGAGATGGAGGGGGAAATGGATAAAGAAGAGAGAAGTAAAGTAAAGATCCTATTATGATGGATCAAGAGGAGATCCAAGAAATTATGCAGAAGGTAGGAATGACACGCAGTGGAAGACCCTACCAATATAATCTTAATCGGAAGAAAAGAGCAGTAGCTGAGAGGGAAGGATTGGATAGTGATGAGGAAGAGGTAGAGGATCTTCGTGTTGTGGAGAACATTGAAGAAATAATGCGTGCCACATATGAAAGAAAGAATAGAGGAGTGGGATCTAATTAGGAAGCAGATACCCCTATCTAGATCCAAATCAGTGTAGAACCTACAACCCCATGTACGACTAACACATCAACAAAGAAAAAATTGTTTAGAGAGCCAGTGAATGACGGTTAGAGGAAGCTAGGAGATCAAAATATAAGTGAGGGTACAAGTGGGAGTACCAACAAAAATACAGGTAGTGTTACAAGTGGAAGTACCATTAGCAACACCAGTGGAAGTTCAAGTCCGAACAATAGTACATAGATAACAATACTGTGTGGAGCATGTACAACACATTCAACAATGGAAGGCATAGATCCAACAATAAGATTACCAGAGTTTCATGGGGATGGATCAGAAGACCCAGAGAAGCACCTATTCATGTGTGAGAGAATATGGGAAGCGAAAAGAGCCATTGATGAGGCAACTAAAGTAATGCAACTAAGAATAACATTCAAAAACAATGTGCTGGATTGGTATATGAGTCTCGCAGTAAACAATCCATAGGGTGCGCTAAGAATAGTAGAAGAGATCAAGCAGGCATTGATCACTGAGTTTCAGAGGCCAAAATCAGAGGATCAGTTTATGAACCAGATGATTGAGGTTAGAAAAAAACCAGGAGAATCTATATGGGACAGCGATCATAAGTTCAAAACATTGAAAGGTAAACTTAATTATCCCATTTCTGACATGCAACACAGACAATTATTTATAAATTCTCTGTTACCACAATTTAAATATCCATTGAGACAACATAAATTTCAAAACTAGGCAGAGGCACTGCAAGAAGTAATGCAGTTAGAGGAGAATCAATATAAGCAGACAGATCTAATCATAGAGGAGCTGAGAGAATATATGCAGAACTTGATAATGTAGTTGAACTAGAACAAGAGTAGGGAGAAAAGAGAAGCAGTGTGGTGTACCCTGTGTAGATCAGAGGGACATCACAAGAACGAGTGTCCGACATTTTCATAGTACATGGGAGTAGGGATGCCAAACCCATTACCTACATGAGGGCCTTAGTGTGAAATATGCAAGACACATGGGCATTATCCTTATCACTTCCGTATGATGCAAAAGTGAAAGAAAAAACCGAAGAGTACTTTCTATAACTTTTGTAAGTCAGTATGACATGAAGAAAAAAACTGTATAACTATGGAGTTAATGAAGGAAAGAAACTCAGATGCATACAGGATGCAGGCTGAGTTTATGGCAGGACAAACTGTGCCATAGTTTGGCAATGCGCAACAATTTCAAGAAGTTCCATAGTTTCATCAAACACCACAGTGTAATCAAGCACCATAATATCATAAACATAACATGGATCCACAGGGGAACAGAGGATGATTCAGAGGCATAGGAAGAGGAGGAATGGGCAGATGCAGAGGGCCTATTATCTACCATAATTTTCAACTATGCCAGAGACTGTCCTCAACCAAAAAAAACATGTATGTACTGTCATGGAGCAGATCAGGTGACAAAAGAGTGTATGAATTCAATGAAAAAGATCCAGGAGAAGAGAAATATAAATAACCAGAATGTTTAATGCATTGCTACAAAAATAATGGATTCTGAGAGGAACATCAATATAGTGACTAGAGGAGGAGTGAAATAGGAGCAGATGCACAGGATCAGAAGAAGGAATCTCAGTGTTGGATTCAGAAGAACACTCAGCCACAACAACAATTTTATGCAAAGAAGGAAAATGAAACTTTGAAGGAAGCAAAGAAGGAGTTTCTGAAGGAGAATGTAGCCTCCACATCAAACACTACATAGAGGTATCATACCCCTAGTTTTGATGTGCCTTGATATTTGGATCACACTTACAAAAGAAAAGCAGACATAGAAGGTAAGTAACTTAAATAATTTCTTGGAATCTTGCTTTAAATTACTTAATGATAAGAATGCCATGGATTTGTTTAAAAATATTCTTGATAAATATAGCATAGAAGAAGGGATAGAAATAGAAACAAAGAATATCAATCAAGTCCATAAAAAGAAAAGAAATAACATAGAGTTTAGGTTGAATGCAAATATATGAGACTTTAATATGGGAAATGTTATCCTAGACTTAGGATCAGATGTCAACATATTTTCAAAGAAGACTTGGGAAGAAATGGGAGAACCTACACTAGGGTATTCTAATATTCAGTTGAAGCTAGAAAACCAACAGAGAGTGATTCCCATAAGTAGATTGAAAAATACAACAGTGGATCTAGATGGTGTGCACACCACAAATTTTTTTGAAGTAATGGATAAGCTGGATGAGTTTATACCATCTCCAACACTATTGGGAATTGATTGGCCCTTTGATAATCATGCCATAATTAATTTGAAGAATAGAAAGATGATATTTGAAGTTGGGAATTTTAGGGTAGTATCACCTTTAGATCCCTCATATTGTGAAATATTTGTAGAACCTATGCCTGACAATGTTCTAGAGTATGATTTCAACCAATTGTATAGGACTACTGCGTGAGAGGAAGACTATGTGAATCCAATTGCAGATGGAGTACTTAGTTGGAGGAGTATCAATTTGAATATGTCAGATTCAGATACTGGAGTAGAAAAATAGAAGAAAAGATTGCATGAAGTCTCTACTAGGAGGTGCGCCAGAGTTACACACGCAACAAGATGGGTTGGGACAAAAGTAAGACAATTTCCCACATTTACTGTAGATGACAATTTAGAAAACTTCTTGACAAAGTTTGAATAAGAGATTTTGGATAGTCAGATATTACTAGTGTTGGATATAGCACTAAGGGACACACCTGCATGATGGTGGGGTGCACATAAGGAGGTAATCTAGGACTGGTATCAGTGTATGCGATTGATGCACAAAATATTTGGTAGGAGTCAGTAGGATAGACCCTTATAGAAGTATGATGGAAGAGGGAACCCAAGACATCATATAAATGATTGTGTCACTAACTGGAGATTGTTACCACTAGGGGAATGGACGCATTACGTTTTTCATACATTGGAAGGAATACCTAACAATTGGTACTAGGAGCAGGAACTACGCAGAGAAACTATGAGTTGGGGCGCAGTGCAACAAAAATTTATTAAGACCTTTGCATTTGAAAGTGAGAATCCATGGGTGGATCTATAATTACAGAGGATGAAAAGGAAGATTTTTGAAAAATATGGGGTAGATACAGTGACAATAGACATATATTACATAAAAGAAACACTTGAACAATTAGTTTACTGTTATCAGGTCACAGAGGAGGAAGAAGTAGAAGACAATCCACGTGAAATACATATAGTAGAAGGGGAAGTAGAAAGAGGGTTAGAAGGACCTCAGTTACAATCATAAGAATTTACTGCACCAATGAGGATTAAGAAGGTCAATATTGGGACTGAAGAGAAACCAAAGATAACCAACATTGGAGACTATTGGGATAGTGAGACAATGGAAAAGATAACTGAATTACTGTGCGAATACAATGACTTATTCCCAACCACATTTTCAGAGATGAAAGGGGTAGAAGGAGAACTTGGAGAGATGAAGATGCCCCTCAAACTAGATGCAAGACCAATGAGACAAAGACCATATAGATTAAACCCCATCTATAAGCAGAAGGTTAAGGCATAAATTGACAGAATGTTAGAGTCAGGAATCATAGAGCCTGTGGAAGAATCAAAGTGGATTAGTCCAATGGTGGTCCAGGAAAATAAGAATGGAGGGATCAGGATATGTGTGGATCTGAGAAAGTTAAATGATGCATGCCTGCATGATCCTTTTCCTACTCCATTTACAAATAAAGGTTTAGAGAATGTGGGAGGACATGAAGTATACTCCTTCACAGATGGATTTTCAGGATACCATCATATCAGAATTGCTCTGGAGGACAGGTACACAACAACATTTGCAATAGAGTGGGGGTCATATCAGTACATAATAATAACATTTGGTTTAAATAATGCACCAACAATATTTTCCAGAGTAGTAGTAACTGCATTCAAGGATTTTATACATAAATTTTTAGAAGTTTATCTAGATGATTGGACAATATTTAGTTTATTGAAGGACCATCTAGAAATTCCGAGGTTAATGTTAGAGAGATGTAGGCAATGTCAGTTTTCCATGAACATTAAGAAATGTATATTCAGTACACTGTTTTTCATCCTACTTGGACACATTGTATGCAAACATGGCTTGATAGTAGACCCTGCAAAGATTGTTATTATTGTCAATTTGCCACCACCAAAGTCAGTGTGCCAGTTGAGGGCAACATTGGGCCACACAGGGTACTACAAGAAATTTATAAAGGGATATGCAAAGATTACTATGCCCATGGAGAAGTTAATAAAGAAAGACATCCGGTTTCAGTGGAATGATGAATGCCAAGAGAGCTTGGACTTACTGGAAGAAAATATGGTGACAACACCAATTTTGATCTTTCCAGATTGGACAAAGGAATTTCATGTGCATGTGGATGCTTCATCCATAGCACTTGAAGCAGTTTTGGTACAACTAGGTGAAGGAGACATTGATCACCCAATATATTTTTCTAGTAGAAAGTTATCTAAGTCTGAGCATAACTATAATACTATAGAAAGGGAAGGTTTGACTATGGTATATGCCTTACAGAATTTCAAACATTATTTATTGGGTCAACATTTTAAGATGTTTACAGATTATTCCACATTGAAGTGCCTCGTTAAAAATCCAGTGTTGGGGGGGAGGATATGTAGATGGATATTATTGTTTCAAGAATATGATTTTGAAATCATAATAAAACCAAGGAAGCTAAATGCAAGACCATATCATCTATCAAGAATTACTAATGGAGAGGAGCCAAGGAACTTGGAGGAGAATTTTCCTGATGCTAACTTATTTTCTATTCATATTGCGGATGATTATTTTGCTAACATTGTTGGATTTTTTAGCATAGGAATGGATCCCAAGGAATTTACTGTCACACAGAAAAATAAGTTGGTAGTGTGCACTACATACTATCAACTGATCACAGGTCATTTATACAAGCTAGGTGTAGATGGAATTCTAAGAATATGTGTGATGGAGCATGAACGATCCATGGTGCTAGAAAAATCACATGAAGGGATAGATGGAGGGAACTATGCAGGAAATCCTACATCACAAAAGGTGTTGCGTGCAGGATTATGGTGGCCTACAATACATAAGGATGCAAAGGAATACTGTAAGACCTGTGATTTCTTTCAGAGGGTGGGGAAATCATCCAGAAGGGATGAAATGCCACTTATGCCCCAAGTAACTTTACAGGTATTTGATAAATGGGTTGTGGATTTCATTGGACCCATTAATCCACCAACAAGGAGACCGGGAGCCAGATACATCATCACTATGACAAAATATTTAACCAGATGGGAAGAAGCAACCCTAATGAAGGACTGCAGTTCAGAAACTACAACGCGGTTTCTCTTCGAGAACGTGGTGACTATATTTGGATGTCCTAGAATTTTGTTGAGTGATAAGGGAACTCATTTTATTAACACGACAATCAGAGCTATGATAGAGGAATTTGAGATATATCATCAGAAGAGCACACCTTACCATCCCGAGGAAAATGGTACAATAGAAGCTTTTAACAAGATTCTAGAGAATGCATTGACAAAGATTTGCAATGTGAATAGGGATGATTGGGATTTGAAGGTATCAATAATATTATGGGCTTACATGACTACATGCAAGAAGCTTACAGGACAAAATTCAATCATACTGGTGTATGGGAAGGAAGCAATGGTCCCATTGGATTATTTAATACCTAGTCTGCGCATTGCAACAATCACCAGCATGGCAGAAGAAGGTGTTGAACAAGAAATATTGGATTAGTTGATGGAGTTGGAAGAAAACATAAGTTTAGCACGATTTCACTAGGAGGTACAAAAAGCGAAGGACAAAGCTTGGAATGATAAGAAGATAAGGAATAAAAGATTTAAGGAAGGAGATCTAGTTCTCCTCTATGATAGTAGATATATACAACACCTTGGGAAGTTTACGATGCATTGGTTAGAGCCTTATCAGGTAGAGACCATCACAAATGGAGGTGTTGTGCAACTGAAATATCTTGCAGGGAAGAATCTCATAAGATTAGTGAATGGAAGTCAAATGAAACTATATCAAGACAGTCATCCTAACAACCTGAGGTGAAATCATGGAGAGAAGGTATGATTGTACATATTGTATATAGTAGATGTTAGAAGAAAAAGAAAAAAATCCATAAAAAGAAGAAATGTAACAAAAAGGAAAAAATATAGGAGAACATTAGAGGTTTTGATGTAATAGAATTGCTAACATTAACAAGTGCGCCGCAGAAAAACCAGTGTTGAAAACACTGCGTGCTGAGAAATAGTTGACAGGTATGAAAGTGGAGCGTGCAGGAAAAAGTGAAAACTGTCAGTGCGGAACAACTGTCATTTCTTCGTCTCGCTATAAAGTCAAAAAAGGGGGGAAGGGTGTTCATTTGAGTTTTTTCACTAAGGAGAAGAATGAAGAGAGAGATTTGATTGCAAGAGAGTGAAAAGTGATAACAACATGTGGAGATTTGTGGTCAGTAGTTCGGATTTCAGCATGATGTCGCCACCAAGAGTCGAAGCATCAAGCAGGGCCAAGAGAAATGTGAGAAGTAGTGCTCAATTGACATAAACAAGAATGGAAGATATTCCCACATTCGTGGATGTGGATGAGATTCACACGCCAGAGTATGAGCATACTAACACGCATGTGGAGGAGGAAAAAAACCCAACACAGGAGGCCAGACAGCCGAAGGAGGATGCAAAGAGGACATAATCCAACACATCCGGGTGAAAATGGATGCAATGGGGCGAACATGACATAGATTCAATGCAATAGGGCCTACGGGAAGAAGCAGGGCATGAAATAGAGCACCAGGGAATACTAGAGGTCGGAGTGTCATCCCTGCAAGGGAAGAATAAGGTGTGAGATGAGAGTAGTGCAAAAGGAATATCGTGCACACAGGCATAATTGGAAATTGTGATGCCAAAAGTCTCGGAGGGAGTGAAGGTTGAGGATGAGATGGTGGGAAGAGTAGATACCATCAAATATTCTGATCATGACGTAGAAGACGAAGTCAAATTCCTAGATTTGGTGCCATAAAACTATTTGGAGAGAAAGCAAGAAGGCCCATCAGGAGCACCATTGTTTTATCCTGCGCAGTGGATCATGGGGTTCTACAACACGAGAATAATGAATTTACAATATATACCGCACTTCAGGTGTACTAGACACATCAATGGATGTGTGAAGCAACTCCTAGCAAGGGTGCATGGAGTTATTTTTTGGATGGATAAGCCAGTGCCTGTCAACGTTGATTTGATCACAGTAATAATGGGGCTACCCATGGATGGGGAGAAGATAGAGAAGTACTTAGAGGAAAAAACAAAAGCAACAACCATCTTCGATGAAATCAAGGAAAAGTATGGCACAGAGAGAGGTGACAGGGGAATCAGGATCAATGACATTAATGATCTGACAATGAGATTTGTGACAAGGATGTTAGGTTGCAAATTAATGCGCAAGTGCAAAAAGGAGGAAGTACCAACATGAGTGGTAGCAGTTGCAACGCAGTGCATGAAGGGGAGATCGATGACCTGGGCCCCTTATATACTTAACTCATTCTTGGAAGATTGCAAGGACACACATGATTAGGGATCTGAGTTCCACTACTCATGGTTACTCATCCTCATTGCATTGATAGGATGGAAAAAACCAACATACAATATGTTCTTGCAGAGGACATGAAAGTGTGGTGCAACTCGCTACATGTCTCTTCGAAGAAAAACAAACCCAAAGGAAAAGAAAATAAACAGTGATGTATTCGCTCTATACTTGATGGAGATCCAGAACCATTTAGTAGATACATGGATGATTTCCCCAGAAACTGTCCAGGAGTTTGGATAGATAGAAAATTTCCAAGCATTGTTCTATAGCATGTGGGTACAGGAAAAGAGGGATCCATACAAGGAGTGGCTACAATTGAGTTACTATGCGATGACGCAAGACATCCATATGGAGGTCAAGGAGTGGCCCGAGGAGTGGAAAGTGCCAATGATCCCAAATACAATGCCAACAATACAAACGTAGACGCAGGGTAGTATAGTCCCCACACAACAGACATGAAGGAATGAAGCTAGTAAGAAGAAGAAGATGGCACAAGGTCAAGTGGGGACAAGAAACCCCATTCTAAATAAAAGTAGGAAAAAAAATAAATCACATCGTGGTTCTACATGAGATCCACCGCACACAGAGCAGGAACCAAGGGAAATAACAAAGAATGTGCGGGGATAAGAAATAAGAACATAGACATAGGAGAAACCTATGGAGGAAGAAATTGGGCAGGATACAGACAGGGATACACAGATTCCAGAGGCATCTGAGCCATCAGACGCCCAAAATAAGAGAATATGGGAGAAAGAAAGTGGCTCCAGAAAGAATGTGAAGGCCCAAAAAATTCGAATAAAAAATCATTAACAACAGATGATGTGGAGATGATAACCACCATAGTCGTTGATCGACTGTCATAAGTATGGGAGAATGCTGAGAATCACAGGGCATCGATTCTGGAGAAGATACAGGAAGTGGAAACTGCGCTGGAATAGTTATAGATCAGGGCAGAGCAGGAACAGAAAGATAAACCAGTGCAAACTAGAGAAGGAACACTTGTTGGAGAGACATTGCATATCACAACACAAGGGAGTGTAAATTTCATCATAACACCTGAGATGTTGTTTATTGATGAGGAGAAAACACAAAATCCCCTACAAGATATTGAGACATTGGAATTGGATTTGTCCAAGATTCCAACAAAGCCGTTGTATAGATTACAGGTTAGCATTGCGCAGTAGATTCAGTCCAGGGCAAGGTATGATGTGATGAAATTATAGTTGGCACAAGAATACAACACCTCACTAAAGGAGGAAGTTATGCAAGAAGGAAAAGCAAACAAGATAGTGCAACAAAAATCAGATGAGATGGAGAAACAAATAAATGTATTATTTCAAGTAATCTCAGGCAACACATAATCATAAGGAGCATCTTTGGAAGAGAAGATAAGGAAAATAACACATGATATGGAGTAGTATAAGGACCATATCAAGGATCTAGAGGAGCTCGCAATACCTACTACTCCTCTAGAATTCAGAGCGCAAAGAGAGCATGACACAACAACATCTGCAGAGAACATCGTGCAAAATATACATAGAATGATAGAACTATTGGAAAAGAGCATCCAGTTGTGGACACAACTCTTAGAGGATGGGATCCTATAAGAGATGCAAGTGAAGGAAGACAAATTACATGCAAAAATGGTAGATGTAAAGCAACGACAAAAGACAATGTCACTGCCAGAGAATATCAAGACGACTGCAGATATGAAGAGCCTACCAGTAGAGGAAAAAGTTGTGTAAGCGCAGAATATGGCAAGACAGGCTCAGTTGGAGCCCTTGCAGGAGAAGGCAGAGAAATTGGTCGTGGATATTTATGCAATGAAATTGAGCATAGAGTAGATAGGCTTGGAGGGGGGAGAGATATTAAGGCCTCCCATCAACGCACAGGTGGTAGAGGCCATGATAGAGAAGAGAAACCAAGATCAAGAGAAATGCCAGCGGATGACAGAGATGTATGAAGCACTGGCACAGGCAGTGAAAGATGATGGAGTCTGGGAGTGACTTAGGATGAGTCACGATGTCAGTGTTGGGGGCTTGTTGGCACAGGCCAATTTTGGGAAAAATCGAAGAAGTTTTGAAGGAATTAAAGGAGAACCAGAAAATAGGGAAGCACGCTGAAAATAACGGAAAAGTGGCACCGAAAAAAGAGGAAAAAGAAGCATCGAGAAAATAAGTTACAAAGTGGACAAATTGTTGTGGAGTAGTTGGAAAGTGGACAAGTGCTAACTTGGAGCAACAGTTGGATCAATGACGAGCCGATATTAAGTCAAGGAGAAAGTGGACAAACCTAATCCTCTTAGGGTTAGTTTTTTTGTAAGGGATTTGTCCCAGTTTTGTATAAGTAGAATGTATTAGGATTGTAAAGGTTGTTGTTGGCGAGTAGTGATTTAGCCTTTTTAGACAGTCTGATAGCAGACGGGTAAAAATTTCTCAGTGTTGTGAGAACTGTTGCGATCTGTGGAGATCATGTGTAATGGAGGTAGAAATGTGCAGTGCATAGCACTATATTTTGCAGGAATATGAATAAAGAGAAGAAGAGACAAATATTTGTGGACATAGCCCCAAGGGGGGGGTGAACCACGATATATCTGTGTTTTATGTGACTGTATGCAATGTTTATGATTGCATTTACTTTAATAATTTTTTATGATGAATATGTTTCTTATTAAAGGAATGAATACTGTGTAGTAAGAATAAACTAATGGGATCTGCAGAATATCTCTAAATAAATGAATGTTATAGCTAGTGTTTAGATCAGAATTGTGTTTTACCATAGATGAATACTTGGTTATGATCAAATGCAGCTAGAATGATTAATACTATTCTAGTAGAATAGTTGTGACAATGGTATGGAATAATATATAATGAGGATTGAAGGTTAATAGTAAGTAGGTTAAATGCCTCTGAAAGAAACACATCCCATCCCCGGGCTATAGACATCTGAGTCCTGCAGCCACCCATAGAAGCCATCTTGGGTGAGACTACGTAGTGCACTCTATGCACTGTGTTTTCTTTTGGTATCCAGAAAGGCTGATGGTAGAAAGGTATGTTGGGTATATTGTAGTTAGAACCTGGTCAGCCCATAGTAAGCCAAAAACATGACTAAATTCAATGAAACATAAACACTATGTAAACATGAACAATGAAATAATCATCCTCTATAGAAGGGAAACATTGAATGAGATTAAGATGTTTGAGAATATGTGAATTAAAAGGACCCATAAGATTTATAATATGGCATTGTTAAAAATGTGGAAAGATAATGATAACCTTTTGTATTTTGTTGTGATTGAATAACACCTTCATTCTAGGGAAAAGGAACATGTACTCAGATAGTTGAGATGAAAGTAGATGATAATAGCGATCAAAGGTCTCTCTGATTTGTAGTTTAAACTTCACATAAATATTGTGGGTTCTGTACGAGAGGATATATGGATGGGATTGGAGTCTACCTCTTCTTCAAGAATGAACAAAACATTGGTTCATACCATGAACAAACAAAAAAATAATTTTGAGAATCTTTTAAATAAGAAAAATCCAATCTTGAAGATTAATAAAATCAATGTGATGAATATTTCAAGACAAAATTTGTATGACGTCTCAATAAGGGTGCTACAATGGGGTCTTAATTTATTTTTTGCAGCTCAGATGGAAAGTATGAGGGGTTTCCAATAACCTCAAGGGAAAATTTAAACTAACCTACACTCATTTTAGGTTAATCCACAAACAATCAAGTATAAGCCTTGGCCTTATAACAAGGGTTGAACATCCTCAAATAAAAGGATATTTGATCCCATATAGTTATTAGTGAATCATAAGTTATTATTCAACAAGTGGAAAAATTGATCCCCTCACATACCACAAGTATCTCTAGATTAATATTTTGAATCTAGCGGCAAGTGAGGAGTTTCGTCTTGATTGATTTCTATTAGGTCCTTAGATATTCCAACATACAAGTGGACTACATGGAAAACAAGGGAGTGTGATTGAATTGGGTAATGTTAAAACAAAATGGGGGGTATCCTACCTTAGCTTTCTTCTGATGAAATTCTTCAAATCATACATTAGAATTGGCATGTAGTTTGGAATGAAGGATAGGTGGTGTATCTCTTTAATTCAAATGAAACATGCTATAATAAAATCCCCCCCCCCCCAATACTCTCCATTCATACCATCAAGCTCAATTGAGTGAGTGATTTAAATCCTGATGGGATGGGTTCACTCAACAAAGATGGGATTTTATTCCTCCTCCACCTTTGGTGGAGTTATATTGTAGTCAACCTAGTAATAGCTCCATTCACTCCAACATCTTTCTTTATTGAAAAACGATATTTTTTTCTAGGCTGGTATGTTACACTTTATAGGTGTAGTTTTATGGTTTTCTATAAACGATTGTATGGATGACTTAGTTTGAAGGTGGAATTTCTATAGTTTTGGGAGATTTTGAATCAGAATCATCAAATTTTTTCTAGTTGACATATATTATCATAATTTATGGTGTGGCTACAACTTTCTTTCAATACAATCAATACCCATTATATATATATATATATGCACCAAGAAATATTACCAGTGGAAAATCTAATATGTTGCACTAAGCAGTGAATTAATAACCTACACAATAAATTAGTAGAAGAGGCGAGGAAAGAATGAGATGTAGCATTAAGAAGAGAAAATTAGCCCTCAAAAGGAAATAATAGCAAGGTAAAAAATTAAAATGTTTTCTATAAAAAAATTTAGAAATAGTGAAAACGTCATAATAGTTAAAGTAGACAAGTGTAATGCAACTATTGTTCTAGAATAAATAAAACCATGATAGAAAAATGATGGATCACCTCACAACTAGTGGGAGTTATAGAAAACTGGATTGTGATCTCAAAATCAACTTTCTAAAATATGTAATAAGGTAAGTAAGGAGTTTTCTATTGAGAATAATATACAAAATAAGCTAACTCATCATAGCATGATGATGCTTGGCATTTATGGATTTCCTAAAATCCACAAGGATGGTGTTTCATTAAGGACTATCATGAATCAGGGGTAGTAAGTGCAAGGGGATTCTCTATGATCTTGGAGGAAAAAATGTAGCTACTTATGCTTGGGATGTTGGTCAAGCTTCAAAATATCATGCAAAAGAATATGCACTCTTGCATGGTATTATTTTGGCCAAGGAAGCGAAGGTCAATGCATTGATAGTCATTGGGGCTTCCATGATGGTCATCAAATCAATGCTAGGGAAATATTCTCGATTGGAAAACAAAATTGCAATTACCATTTCCTAAGTAAAAAAGGAGGAAATATCCTTCCTCAAATCCTAATTCTATCCGGCGAATTAAGATTTGAATTTGGAAGTAGATCTCTGGGCTAATAAATCCATTGAACTAAGCATAAGAGAATATGTTAAAAATGGGGAGCATTCTAGTTGTTGTTGAAATATTGTAGCTTCGAAGAATATTCTACCTAAGAAGGAGTGTGGAATAATATTGTTATATTATATTTGTTAATTAGGTCCTATTGTGCCTTTGTAAAAGTTGACCCTATTGTGACTTGACAATTAAATGTAAATTAAGAGGGTAAAGTAACAGGTCGGCCCAGACCTAATTTTAGGCTGGCCATACCACTATTTATAAGGGAGGACATTGCCTCATTTGGACACACACACCAACTAGCTCTGCAATGCACAAGTCTTGGAGCAGAACCTACTACAATCAGGTGTGACGTCAAGGAGAGTTCTTAGTCTATGCCTTGGCATCTTGGTTAAGTAGTGCGCTAATATTTCCTAGTGAAGGAGTAGAGGAGGATCTTCTTCTTTGTTTTTGGTGTATCTATATTAAGGAAGTTTTTGCTGGGTTTTCTTCCCTGTGAGGGTTTCCCAGGATAATCTGCGTGTCTCTATTGTTTCTGTGATTGCCTCTCTTTTAGTGATCTCATTTATGCAACTAATGTGCTAAATGATTGTAATAATAAAGAAGAACCATAATTGCTAGTTGTATAAGTAAAACATCAACATGGTATCAGAGAAGGCCTGAAAGAGACCAAATCATAGTTTAAAAGAAGTGGCTAGATTCAATGCACCCTCTACAAGATTCAGTTTTAGTATTGCAACTGCTGCAAAATTAGGGTTTCTGCATAAACCCCAAGTGTGACATTTTCCTTTTTTGAGGAGGACGTTGAAGAACACACCTAGGAACTTTCCCTTGGAGGGTGCATCTAGTCCTTGGATCAGAATTCCAAAATTTGAAGTTTGAGAAATTAGGGTCTCCTCATTAAATCCTAAGTTGTAGCTGCAATTGTAGATGTAGCATCAATTGCAGTTGCAGTGCCAGTTCCTTCATGCCAGATGCAATGCCAACACCAATTGCAGTACCCGTTGCAGTGAAAGTTTTTTGAAGTGTTGGGACTGATTTTTATTGTCCTAGTGTGCCTTACCCTAGCAAATCTCCATCTACCTTTAAATTACAAGTTGCAGGACCTTTGAAGTTTTAAAGGTTTGTTATTTATTGCCACTTCTGCCGGATGGTACCACTACCTGCTGATACTTTCATAGGTATGTACTTACATATGTTTAAACTGTATCATTATTTTAAAAGGGTATTTGCAGGAGAAAAGATCTTTTGTCTAAACAACAATCATAGATCTAGAGGGATCTCAGATCCAACACATTGAAAGGAAAAATGCACCTAAGGTTTGATCAATTTAATATGCCTCTATTTGTTATGATCTTATGAACATCTAGGTTGTATTTTGATCTGTTGAAGTTATGACTATCGTACTAACCATTGGTCAAAATTAAAGTCAAAAGTATTAGATTGATTAAGGTTGAGATTATAGAGTTTATTCTGTAACTCAGATTTCTGTTAAGAAATCATATTATCTTAGTACATAAGACATGTTGAATATAATACTTGTCATCTTGAGTGAAGGAGACTTAGAAGAAAAACAACAACACTCATTCTTGAGGACAGGACTCCAGGTTCCAGGTTTGATTGATTAAGTTGATAAGATTCAAATTTTCACATGTCAAGTTTGATAAATGCCTTATTACAAGTAAACACTATAGTTGAGATATCAATCTTTGAAAAGTTTTATACTTAGTAGCATGTGAGCTTGATTGAGATAAATTCTTATTGTAATCATTTACCAGATATAACTAACATCTCCTCTAGGAGAAACTTCTTGTTTTGTTTCGATGTTACCATGGAGGAATGATTGATCACAACACTAGAAGATTGTTGCTCTCATTTCTTATTATTGCATTTCTTACTTTTAACCCTTGTTTCAGGTAAGCCACAAGTGATAGCTCTAAAGGAGCTACTGTGACAATTGTTCTCACTATTATTTCTATTATTATTATAAAGAGTATTATTCTTATCTATTGTTTCTCCCTTATTGTTCTTGTTCCAGAAAGGTCACAGGTGATAACCCCGAGGGATATATAATGACGATTGCATGAGGAAATATATTAGATGAGACATGGAGGAGACTGTCCAAGTTGTACATATGACCGCATACATCCATGTACTGAAGAAGAAGAAGAAGAAGTAGAAGAAGCTACTTTTGCTAGATACAAAACATATCATATGGAGACAGATCATGAGGAGAATAAAGCTCCAAAGATGACCGAACAAATCCATTTGGTGTAGTTAATCACTCTTCAGATCATCAAGAAGAGTTATTAGATCTAGAAGGGCCTACCCAAAATCAATGTTGTAACCAGAAAGAGACCAACATGGGCCCGTGACACTTTGTAGGATGAAAAGACAAATAGAATTGACGATACATATCAGAGGGGTAAGATGGATCCAAAGTTAATATAGTGATCCAAAAGGGATCTAGAGAAGACTAAGAACAACTCAGAACTCACAGAGGAAACTCAAGATTCTCAGAATGGCCTCAGCAAAGAGAGAAAGGGAAAAAAATCAAATTTCTCAAAACTTAGTGAAAATGAAATCATCGCGAAGAGCGTGTCACAATATTTCTAACGACACAAACGGATTGTCAAACAGAGTTATGTATCAAAAGTTATTTGCAGTCAAAGTTTGGTCAACCTAGCCCAGTCAACAGGGGGATGAGTCAACATCCATATTGCTAACGTCAACATTAGAATTGATGATGTTAGCATCCGTACAGTACATGTGGCCTAAGTAGGAGGTGACACGTGTCATGCTAACATCAACATGGTGACATGGAAGCACCAGAGGCTGCCATGTGTCACCCGTATTTGGAATTTCTGGACCAATCCGTGGACCAGTAAAATTTCACCATGTGGCAGTCCATACAGTGATGTGGCACAGACGTGGCATGGTGATGTGGTAGGTTGAGTTGGCAGGCTGAGTTGGCATCTGACATGGAAGAATGATGGTGTAGTGGATGACGTGGTCCAATAGAATGTTTCCACGTGGTCCAGTCATGGGACGCCACATGGTAGTGGGCAAATGCCCAATGACAAACCGTAAAAAAAAGGATTTGGCAGGTCTGCCAAATCTGGCAGGACCACGAAAAATCCGACCACAAACTAATGGATAGAACCCTGGCTAGAATCTTCACAAAATGTATTGGAACTGACAAGACATATATGTATATATATTGTAATGGACAAGCCAAAAGGGGAGGCCTGCGGGTTTGACCCCGGGACCTACCCCCTTTCAACGCCTTAATATATGCACCATATACCAATGGGCCAACGACCCTATGTTGTAAACAACGCCCGGTAAAATTCTTAAAAGGTGCATCCACCCAGAGTTCAGGGAGGCAGGCATGCTTACGGTCGACATGCAGTTCGAGACAGGGGTACGCCAATATTTATTGTAGGTTACAAGGCATGAAAACTGAGACATAATTATTCTTGGGCCTGGGAGTTCCAATGTCAGATTAAGGTGTGGAGACCATCATTTTTGGGTAATTTGACGCCATGAATTTAGTGGTGTTGTCTATTTTCTGATCTGAGCAATACTTCTGCAGCTTGATTTCATAATGAGGTATACTTATGTATTTTTCCAAATTATTTTGTTGAGTTAATAAAAAAGCTTACCCATTCGAGAGCAGGACCCAAAGAGGTAGTCCACCAGGGATGAGCTCCGTTATCAAGTTTTTTTGTTCATATTTGATGCTTATGTCTCTTCATTATTGATCTTTTCCTTCTTTAATGGTGGACTTTAATTTATGCTCATTTAATGCAATTCTTTATAAGTCACTCGATGAAAAGATCTTGGATCATGTTGGTATCAGAGTAATCATCTTTCACATTTGTGGGCCTATAATGTAGGCTTCATCGCACAGTTTTGAATTGACCTTGTGAGCTCCTTTACATAATACATATTTGGGGGCCCCTTGTTGAACAAGAATTGGATGTAGTGGCATCATTTGGAGATTTCTTATTGGCTGATAGTGGGGGTTTTGGCCCACTTGGAGGGGAAAGAGTTGCATTGAAGATTTTTTTGAGGAAAGGAAAAATTCAAGGAAGATAAGTTAAGCATTACCCTTTGGCCCCTAAAAGGATCAAAATATACATGGGGAGATAAATGGTCCTAGAAACATGCTAAAGTATATTTGTAGGTGCAATATTTCAACGGTTGATCAAAATATGTTTATGTGTTTATATATTATTGCACATTGATTTATAAAATTACTTATATATCAAAAATATATCGATAGGTCACAACCTATCGAGACACCAAATTGATGTATGAGACCCGCTTGTTTGTGGGACAATGAATAAACCCCATATGCATCCCACAAACATAGGGGTCTCATACATTAATTTGATGCTAGTAATGTCGTAGAAAATATGAATATCTTAACAATAATCAAAATTGTACTTTTACATTTCTATGTCTCCATAAGTTCTACATTGAGTTCTATACTTTAAAAAACATGTCAAAATCATTACCTTATCATTTTCCTTTTGCTAGATCCATTAACCCATACAAATTGATAAGAGTTTTCCACAAGATGAATTTCCATCACCAAGACCTGCATGAATCATAAAAGACAAATTCTTTATATGAGTAAATAATATATAAGCAAATAAATAGGTATTTAGTTATGTAAAATACTCTAGAAAAAACTTAAGTGGTCACATACCTTAATGAGCTTCTCTTTGTTTCGAGAATAGGTTATTCTCTACTAAACAGGGCCAACCACATGAAGGTGGAAGCTCATATTTCCCCTCCCCACCCCCTCAGATCGCTCTCAATTCCCCATACCCAATAAATGATTTTGTTTATATAGAAAACATATAGACATTCATGCATAACTAGGCTAGTCTTCAAAACATATGAACATATAAACATTGAAGAATAATTCGGTAATTCATATAAACAATGTTTCATAGTAGCAACACTGATAAACATCCAAATACAAGTCACGAATTCATAAATCTATTTTTTCTTTGATTTATGTTTTTTTACATTCATAAAATTGACGATTGGGGTATCATAATCATCCTCTGACACTGTATTTCTTGTGCCTTGTCCTTCTATTGTTTGTGTTTCCATGCATTCATGTACCATACTTATGGTACATCGCTGAGAAGGGCATGGAGGCAGTTGTGTAGGGGTGTGAACTGCAACAACGAAAATGATCATATCGATATGTTGAAATATAATTGAAATAACTATTTCATTATTTTGATTAACATTACAATATTTCTCTTTACCTGTCTATGTAGTTGTGACAATTGGTGCATTAACTTCTTGTCCACTTGGTTCCTCTCACAGTTCACCCTCTCGAGCTACATGCTATTCCATTTAAATAGTATAATATATATAATTATAAGTCATGAAATAAATATTTACAATCACAGTAAATATTTCTAATTCTGAAGCATACATATCGGAATGGGTACTCTGCTTCCCACTATCATTGGACATGTGCTCCCTAGTATGAAGTGGTGTTTGCTAAATACCGCTAGATTCACTATTGCGGTTGCACTGTTTCTTGAAAACAAACATAAATACTTAGTTAAGGGTGATATAATAAAATGTGAATAGACTTTACAAGCATGCTACTGCGGTTTCCTTATTCATTTTATTTACTTGCATTTGCATGGCTGGGGAGATTGGAGTATGCCCCAAGCTTCTCCAATATTCAATCACACTTTTAAAACTGTACTTGAAACCAATATTTAGGTCCTCCTCAGTGGAAATAGTTTGGAACGTATTTAACTGCAATGCATAACACCATTAAAATTACCAATACCAAAAAAAAATATTTGTTCACTACTGTTAAATAAATATTCACCACAGTTAATCATTTAATTCTTACGATTCAAAATTTTAGTTTTCCATAGCCACCCTGGCCTATTTTATGTTGCCTGTGCTTTTCCACTCTAGCCTTGGTTGCTTTGGAGGTTTCAGGTGGACTATATATGGAATTTTTGAAAAAAATTAGATATCGGAATTGTTACTTAAAACAAGAAAGAAAAACACAAATGAGCATATTTCATTAAGAAGATGACATGTGTTGTACCTTGCTTTACCAGGTTGTGGATGTATTCCTTGTTTTTTAAACAAGTTCTCCTTTGCATCCTCTATTAGGGCCTTCCACTCTTTCTTTGGAACCATGGGAGGGTGCTCATGCTTGAAGTCTAATTGCAATTTCTCCCTATATTGGGCCCTGGTATATTTTAAATTCTCGTTGGCTAACTTTGTAACCACTTTCTTGTTGAACGTATTGTCGAACAAGTTTACCATGTGGCCTATCAATTCATATTTATTTTTTCTATCTTGGGTATTCCACCGTGTGCAAATGGTGGGGCCAAACAACTCCAATGCTTTGTCATTCAAGTTTCTATAGAAAACATTGTTTCCTGCAGAAACATGTTATCGATTAATCTATAATAATCTCAACAAATGTCCATTTCAATTTCATGATAAAAATGAATCAATTAATTAACAAGTACATGCATTCTTATGAATCTTGATCGTAACACATGCGTCATCCACCATAAAGGCGAGATCTAGTGATCTGGTGCTTTTAATTTGTGTTCCTCCATGAATAGCTTCCTCGCCATCTATAATACGTTCATCTCCAGAGTCATGTGGAAAAAGGGAGAAAAAGGAAGCACATGCTGATGATGATGCTTTGGTAAACCAAGGTGCTAGAGGAGACCCTCCTGAGCCTCCATTTTCACCATCAAGTTCTATTTATTCTTCCTCTGAGAATTCTCATCATTCTCATCATTCTAGCCATAAAGCCTCTTTTAAGAAACCATTATTAAAGCTTGATGTAAACTTTTCTTTACCTATGTTTAATGGAAATGCTAATCCTGAAAAGCTAGATAATTGGATCTGAGAGGTTGAAGTATATTGTCGTGTTCAACATATTGATGAAGAGGAAGTTAAAGTGCAACTGTCTTCCCTTCAGTTGAAAGGAACTACTCTCATGCGGTAGGAGAGAAAACTTCAAGACATAAGTAAGTGTGGTAATCTTTTTTCCTCATGGTCGGAATTTAAATCAGCGAAAAGGAAGAAATTTTATCCATTGGGTTATTTACATAAAGCAATGATGCAATGGAAAAATTTTAGCCAAAGTAAAGGTCAAACTGTACAAATTTTCACAGAAGAATTTAGGAAGAAATCTCTTGCATTAAACGTTCCTTTAGATTCTTATGAAACTTTAATGAAATATATTGGCGCACTTCACAGTTATATTCGTCATACTTTGATCTTGTTTAACCCCACTAGTCTTGATGAAGTTTGTGTGCAAGCCACTCACCTTGATAACATGGGAAAGCATGTTCAAGAAGATCCCACAAAGAAACCTTCCAATCTCCCACATAAGCCTCTTAAGAAGTTTAAAAGGAAGGACAAGAAAACCGCCATAGTGATGAGAGAAGGAGAAAATCCATCTTGCACTCATTGCAAGAAAAGTGGTCACGATGATGAACATTGTTGGAAACTACATCCAAAGAAGAGACCGAAACAGTTCGGTGGAAAGGGGAAGAAAAAAACCATTGCTACAGTGCAACAAGATCTTGGTCTGATTTAGGAGACGAAGGAAAGATCAGCATGATTGGAGTACAAGGTAAATATTCTCGTCATGCTAGTTCAAATTCCAATAATGAATCTCATGATGATGAATGAAAGAGGAATGAATTATTTCACATAAGAGTTGTATCTAAGCACACTAAGATATATAAATTTTTTGATCCAGGTTCCCAAGTAAACTTAATATCTGAAGCACTTGTCAAAAAGATGGGTCTTGAAATGAAACCACATCCAAAGACCTATCTTGTTGGTTGGGTATGTGATAAAGCAAAGTTTAATGTCACCAAACAATGTAGGGTCATATTTTATATTGCTTCGAAGTTGATTGATGAAGTGGATTTGGATGTTGTATCACTTGATATATGTGGCATAGTGTTGGAAAGTCCTTATCTTTATGATAGAAAAGCAATATTCTTTCATCATGAGAACAAATACTACCTTACTAAAGGGGGAGTGGAATATATTGTTAGAACTCACAAAATGAGGGTAAATACAACACTTGTTACTGCATGACAAATGAAGAGACTCATAAACACTAATAAGAGATATGTACTCATGGTCGAAAAAGAGAAAGATGTCGAGACATCTGATGCTTTCCAAGGATGTGATACTTCTCATAAGAAAGAATTAATTGATATTGTTTCTAATTATGATGATATTTTCCAGGAATCAGATGGATTACCTCCTAAGAGGGAAATCCAACATGAGATAGATCTTCAACAAGATTCTCATCTTCCTAATGTGGGCATGTACATGATGTCAATTGTGGAGATGAAAAATATCAAGAAGCAAGTACAGGGCTTATTGGATCAAGGGTTCATCAGGCCCAATTCATCTCCTTATGGTTCTCTGATCATGATGGTGCCAAAGAAGGATGGCACATGGCGAATGTGTGTCGATTACCGGGCCTTAAATAAAATCATGGTGAAAAATCGATACCCTCTTCCTCGTATAGATGATTTACTTGATCGGTTAAAGAATGTTGTTTATTTCACTAAGTTGGATTTGTGTAGTGGATACCATCAAATCAGGGTTGCAAAACAAGATGCATGGAAAACTTCCTTTAAAACCAAACAGGGATTGTTTGAGTGGTTAGTTATGTCATTTGGGCTTTGTAATGCTCCGACAACTTTCATGCGTGTGATGAATGATGTATTCAGGCCTTTCCTAGGTGATTTTGTGATGAACATGTAAGGCATTTAAAACAATTATTGGATACTTTGGAAAGGGAAAATCTATATGTAAAATTGTCTAAATGTGAATTTGGCAAGACTGCACTTGTATACTTAGGTCATATTGTAGGAGGAGGACAATTAACAATTGATCCTTCCAAGATTGATGTAATTGTAAATTGGCTTGAGCCAAAAAGTGTAACCGAGATCCGGAGCTTCTTAGGTGCAGTCCAATATTGGAGGAGGTTCATTTCAAACTTCTCCTTTATAACATCTCCTTTTCATGCCTTGACTAGTGTGAAGAACACTTTTCAGTGGGAAGGAAAGAAACAAAAAGATTTCGACACTTTGAAAGAGAATATCAGTACAACACCAGTATTAGCACTGCCAAATATTCAACAGACTATTGAGATCGAGACAGATGCCAGTAGATACACCATGGGTGTAGTATTGATGCAATATCGTAAGCCTATCTATTACCACTCTGAAACTTTTAACCAAGCTATTGTTAACTATCCTACATATGATAAAGAGTTGTATGCATTAGTTCAAAGTGTAAATAAATGGAAGCACTACTTGTTAGGGAAGGAAACAATCATACATACAGATCACCAACCCTTGCAATATCTCCAAGCACAGACAAAACTGCAACAATCTCGACACTAGATATGGAAGGGTTTTCTACAACAATTTCATTTAGTAATCAAGTACAAAAAGGGTACAAGTAATAAGGTAGATGATATGATTTCTAGACCTCCTATTATTGCTTCTTTTATTTTGAAGAATACTTCTTTATCTCATGATAGCTATGTGGAACAATATTGCATTGATGAAGATTTTAAAGAAGTATATGAGAAGCTAACCCATGGTGCACAGGTAGAGAACTATTGTCTGCAGGGAAAACTACTCTACCATCTTGGAAAGCTATATATTCCTACAAGTGAATGAGTCCATGTGATATGAGAAGCTCACACTTCTCTTGTGTTTGGGCATTTTGGGGTAGGAAAAACTATGGTTCATTTACAAATATTTTTTTACTGGCCTCAAATAAAAGCAATTGTAACTAAATATGTAAAGGGGTGTGTGATGTGTTCTACTTGTAAGCCCACTAATAGAAAACTAGGGATATACTCACCACTTCCTATTCCATCCCATCCATGGGAAAGCATCTCCATGTATTTTGTAGGGGGTTTACGAATGCCAAAAGGGGGTCATGACTATTTGTTTGTTGTAGTGGATAAGTTCAACAAAATGTGTATCTTGATGCCATGTAAAAAGCATATCACTATTGAGCAGATTGTTAATCTCTTCTTTCAGTATGTTTTGGTTAAATTTGGGTTACCCACATCCATTATCTCGAATCAAGATAATTGATTCCTTGGGGATTTTTGGACAAGCTTGTGGAGAATGATGGATACCAAATTGAAGAGAAGAAATTATTTCCATCCATAGACTGACGGACAAACAAAGGTTGTAAACTGAACAATGGTACTTTTTCTTCGAGGCTACTGAAACAACCATCCCAAGTTATGGGATGAACATATACCCTATGTACATCATGCTTACAACCGAGCCTTGCATTCCTCCACTCAAAGTTCACCTTTTGAGACATCTTTTGGGTACCTACCTAAGGTTCCTTTCGACTTGATGTATGGGAGATATATCGATGCAAATGAAGAAAGAATAGAGGATAGAGCCTACAAGTTCATCTAGAGGATCCAGCAGGTACACCAAGAACTTAGGGAACAGTTGGAGAAAAGTCAAGCATAGTATAAAGCTTGGCATGACAAGCACAAGGTTGATCATCAGTTCCAGGTTGGAGACCGGGTATGGCTTCACATAAGTAAGGAGAGATTGAAGGGTGAAGGAAAGAAACTCAAGCCCAGGACCATTCATTATCTTGGAGAAAAGAGGTACCAATGCTTTTCATCTAGATATTCCACCTTATATGCATATTTACTCAGTTGTAAATGTATAGAACTTAAAACTTTTTGAGCCTCCCATTATCACGGATCAGGATGAGGAAGTTTCAATACCTTCAGTTGATGAGTTTTCTCCTGAGTACTTGGATGAGTTAAAGGAAGATATCATCTTGGACAGAAGGAAGAGGACTTCATGCAGGGGTGATGTTGATTATCTTCGAGTAGGCTTAAAGGGAACACATCCAAGCAAGGCAAAGTGGATTGAGAAGGACAAGGTGAGGGAACTCTTCCCTCACTTATCTGTTGATTGATGAAATATTTTGGTGGTCCAAAAAGCTCTCAATGGGAAGGCGTGATCCAAAAAATATCCAGAGAAGATTAAGAACAACTCAGAACTCGCAGAGGCAACTTAGGATGCTCAGAATGGCCTCAGCAAACAGAGAAAGGGAAAAAAATCAAAGTTCTCAAAACTCAGTGAAAATGACATCACCGCGAAAAGCACATCGCAAGATTTCTAATGGTGCAAAGGAATCATCAAACAAAGTTAGGGATTGAAATATATTCATGGTCAAATTTTGGTCAACCTAGCCCAGTCAGCAGGGGGATGAGTCAACATCTATATTGCCAATGTCAACATCAGTATGAATGAGGCTAGCATATGTACAATACATGTGATAGGAGCATGAGGTGACACATGTCATTTTGACATCAACATGGTGACGGGGTAACACCAAAGGATGCCATGTGTCACCCATATTTGGCATTTCTGGACCAATCTGTGGACCAGTAAAATTTCACCATGTGGCATTCTATACATCTCGAACAGTGATGTGGAACTGACATGGCAGTCTGAGTTGACAGTTGACATGGCAGGTTGACGGTGTAGTGGATGACTTGGTCCAATAGGAGGCTGCCACGTGGCCTAGTCATGGGATTCCACGTGGCAGCAGACAAATATGCAATGACAACCTGTAACCGAAATTTGTGAAAAAAAAAGGATTTGGTAGGTCTACCAAACCTGATGGTACCATGCCAAATCTGGCCACAAACTAACATATAGAAACCTAGCTAGAAGCTTCGCCAAATGTATCGGAACTGACAAGACATATATGTATATATATTGCAATGGACAAGCCAAAAGGGGAGGCCTGCGGGCTTGACCCCAAGACCTCCTCCCTTTCAACGCCTTAATATATGTGTCATATACCAACGGGCCAATGGCCCTATGTTGTAAACAACGCCCAGTAAAATGATTAAAAGGTGCATCCTCCCAGAGCTCAGGGAGGTTTGCATGCATATGATCGACACGTAGTTCGAGACATGGGTACGTCAACATTTATTGTAGGTTGCAGGGCACAAAAATCGAGACATAATTATTCTTGGGCCTGGGAGTGCCAGAGTTGGATCGAGGCGTGGAGACAGTCATTTTTGGGTAATTTGACACAACGAATTCAGTGGTGCTTTCTGTTTTATGATCTGAGCAATATTTCTGTAGCTTGATTTCAGAATGAGGTATACTTATGTATTTTTCCAAATTCTTTTGTTGAGTTAATGAAAAATCCTACCCATTTGAGAGCAGGACCTAGAGACATAGTCTACCAGAGACGAACTCTGTTATCAATATTTTGTGTTCAGATTTGATGCTTATGTATCTTCATTATTGAGATTTTCCTTCTTTAATGGTGCACTTTAATTTATGCTCATTTAATGCAATTCTTTATAAGTCACTCGATGAAAAGATCCTAGATAATATAGACTCAGAGGGAGTCAAGCTTCATAGGGATAATGGAGACTCGGAGTAATATTGATCTCAATGAGAGTCAGTGGCTTAGATACTTTCATTCCGAAAGCATTCCACCTCAGATTCAGATGGGAGAAAGAGATGTGTTCCAGGACTGACAGACATATGCCATGAGTTGAGAAGACTAGATCATAGCTTCAAATACTTCTAGGAGATATGAAATATTCTGGGAAGATTCCCTTGTTTCAGTGACAGAGGAGGAAGCCAGCCAGAAGGAATAGGATATGGATTTTTACTTGAGACCAGAAGGGAAGTCAGTTGTGACTTCCAAGATTGATATACTAGATCAAGCATGTTGCTGATAAAAATACAAATCCTAATTTGTGTCAAGAGGATTCTCCGAGCAAGAGGGAGAAGAATATGACAAGACATTTTCTCTAGTAATCAAAAGAAGTATATATAGAACACAAATGAATTGTTAAAACAAGCTGATAGAATATGAGATTCAAAGGGAGAAGGTATGTCAATCCCTTTATTTGAGTTTGAGTTATCTCCAGTTCGAGTTGGTGCAGTACATTAGTTGGGCTATGCAGACATGACTATAATAGAAGATTGAGTTAGCTCTAGAGAAACATGATAAGATACCCTCAGTGTCAGTTATTGAGCCACTCTTAGTTTCAAATGAAGTTGTTTCCGTGATGGATTAGAGGAGCTACTCTTAGAGTTCAACAACTACAGTGAGAATGGGGTAGTCATTCTCAGCTTCAGAAAGAGAAACTGCAGGTGTAGAGTCCTGGTTCCAGAAGGAACAATTGCAGAAAAAGTAGAGGACATACTCTCAGGAAGTGACACAAGTAGTGCTTTGTAGAAAGAACATAGAACCAACACATGATTATTCATATTGAGTTTCAATTGAGAAATTGTACCAGGTTGGTACAATGTGATGTGAAAATTTGGTTTCAAAGTACAGGATAGGAAGACTCATGTCTACAAGTTGAAGAAATCTCCAAGAGCTTGGTATGGGAATATTGATAGTTTTTTGATGAGCTTGGGATTTACCAAGAGTAAAGCTGATCCCAACCTTTACTTCAAGATTGAGAATGACAGATAAATTATATTACTACTATATGTGGATGACTTATTTTTTACATATGAAGAAAAACTCATCACAAATTGTAAGAAGAAGCTTGCCATTGAATTTGAAATGGAGGACCTAGGCCCAATGATATATTTATTAGGTCTTGAAGTATGGAAGAGCCCATAAGATATTTTCCTTAATCAAGGAAAGTAAGCTATGGAAATTATGAAGAGATTTGACATGATGGACTGTAAATCCATGTCCACTCCTATGGAGACAAATATGAAGTTTTTGGCTGATACTTAGTCACAAATAGTTGATGTTACTCTATATAGACATGTGATTGGTTCGTTGATGTATATAACAAATACCAGACCAGATATATGCTTTATTTTGAACACCTTGAGTCAGTGTCTGGTGGAGCCCAGACGTGTTCACCTTGTAGCTGCAAAGCATGTGATGAGATACCTTAAGGGTACATTGGACTATGTCCTTTGTTATACTGGAGATTGTGACTTCAGATTGTATGGCTATACTGACTCAAATTGGGCTAGAATTTCTTCAGACATAAAAAGCACTTCAGGATGTTGTTTCAGTTTAGGGTCAACCATGACTTCATGGAAAATTAGGAAGAAATCCAATATTTCTCTTAGTATGGAAGAAGCAGACTACATTGCAACATGCTCCTCTAGTTGTGAATCCATATGGATTCAAAAGTTGTATAAATGTTTATTTGACCTAGAGATGGATACTACAATGATATTTTGTGATAACCAAAGTTGCATAAAGATGATAGAGAACCCAATGTTCCATGATAAGATGAATCACATTGAGATCTAGTACCACTACATTCGTGATATGGTACATAAGGGAGTTGTGAAGCTCCAATATGTTGGCACAAATGAGCAGGTAGAAGATGTGTTGACTAAGCCTCTATCTCATGTGAAGTTTGAGTACTTGCGAGACAATCTTGGTGTAGTCCGAAAGAACTTCCCTCGAAAGGGGGAGTGACCCTGATGATACTATGGTATCCCGACCACCAGTAGGGAAGCTCGTTGGGATTTATATTCTAGGGGATTGATCATTTCTGGATAGATCCCGTAAGGTCCATATGGAAGTTTTGTTAGAGTGCCTATGTATGTATATAATTCCTGTGGTCAGTAGTGTGGTAGCTCATTATGATTTATATCTTAGGGGATTTTATTATCCCTAGACAGATCCCCTAAGGTCCATATGGACATTCTATCAGAGTGCCCATTGTTGTTGTTGTTGTTGCTGTTGCTGCTGCTACTGTTGATGCTCCTGTCTCATTCTATTTCCATTGATGTTGTTGTTCCAGCTTCATGCTATTGATGTTGATGTTCTAGCTTCATGTTGTTGTTGATGATGATGTTACTCTATCTCCATGCTACAGATGATGATGATGTTCAATTTCCACTAATGTTGATGATCAAAAAAACTTACGATGATTTATAGATATGATAGACAATGTTCCAGATGCTGATGATGATGTCTCCTCCTCTTAATGTTGTATTGAGTCCAATCAATTGTTATTGATGTTATCAATATAATACCCTTCTTGTTAAGGGGGAGTGTTGAAATATTGTAACTTCGAAGAATATTCTACCTAAGAAGGAGTGTTGAATAATATTGTTATATTATATTTGTTAATTAGGCCCTATTGTGCCTTTGTAAAAGTAGGCCCTATTATTCCTTAACAATTAAATGTAAATTAAGAGGGTAAAGTGACAAGTCAACCAAGATCTAATTTTAGGTTGGCCAAACCACTATTTACAAGGGAGGCCATCACCTCGTTTGGACACACACACCAACTAGCTCTGTAGTGCGCAAGTCTTGGAGGAGAACCTATTGTAGTTAGGTGTGATGTAAAGGACGGTTCTTGGTACATGTCTTGGTATCTCTTGGTTAAGTAGTGTGCTACTCTTTCCTAGTGAAGGAGTAGAGGAGGATATTCTTCTTTGTTTTTAGTCTATCTATATTGAGAAAGTTTTTTGGGTTTTCTTCCCCATGAGGGTTTCCCAGGATAATCTGTGTGTCTCTATTGTTTTTGTGATTGCCTCTCTTTCATTGATCTTATTTATTCAACTAATGTGCTAAATGATTGTAATAATAAAGAAGAACCATAATTGCTAGTTGTATAAGTAAAACATCAACAATTGCATCATCCCTTAAGGTTTGATATAGTCAGGGATGTCAATCAACATTAAACTCTCACATGAACAAAAAACTAATAAATCAACTCATTTGCATCAATATGGGAGTAACAAGGACATGCCTTAGCACCCACAACATGAAAGCAATTATGGCTCCAATTATTGAATGCATCAGTGTGCATAATTGTCGAACCTATGGGATAATGAAGAGTTTGAGCTATAGAAGTCAATTCGAATGTGATATGGATCTACAGGTGATTGAAAATCTAGTAAATGTTATCTCCACATTTGATTTGCATGTCATTTAGGGTTATGATATTTCAAATTGTGGAAATCTTCAATGGAAGGTGGAAAGGGTTGTAGGTCCAGTTTTAGGTCGTAGGTCTAGGTGGAAGGATGAGGTAAACTTGCCCAAAATGTTTTACCAAAATCAAGAAGGTGTTGTAATATAAATCAAGTTCCACATGATAACAACAACAACAAATATCACAAACAATGATGGGTTAAAACATACCATGTTTTTTGTTGCACAAATGTATTGATGGACATTTTAACTTGATTGTGCTTCTCTTTGAACTTATTGAACACTTATGTTTGTGCCATTTACAATATATGTTTTGCATGGGATTCATATAGATTTCATGTTATTCTTCGTCACAACACATCCCTTACATTTGGTGAAACAAGAGAATTTCCCAACCAATATTGATGGGCCATTGTTTTAACATTTTCTACAAGTCTATTTTTTTAAGGTTGTCTACAAATAACTGTCCAACATGAAAGCTCATCATTTGCATCTATTTGCAATTCAAATTTTCTATGTTTGTACAATGTTTTTCTTGAGGTTCCCATCGCTTTTTCCATTTGTTGTGTCAAACAATATTTTATATTACTGGGTGAAACAATTGTTGTGTGTATTACTCTATGTGCAACACTAACATCTTTTTTTCTATACTTTCCAAAATATTTTAATCCATCTGTTATATTTTCAAAGACACTCTATTTCACCTTTCTATATTTTGTTGATTTTTGAATACCCAATAATGATGTATCTTCTTTCAACTTTTTGAACCATATTTGACCTTTCAAAATTTGAGCTTGTGTTGCTACTGATTCATTTTTGAAAAAATTATCATAAATTGTTTCAACACAATATCATATAACATGGTCAGATTTTTTGTCTCCAAATTTGTCAGTATCAACATTTTCTAACATTTCATCATCAATGTTGATATCACCTGCATAAATTTCAATATAATTTAAAAACACAAATTAAATATATTAAATTTAAAAACACTTGAAATTAACATAGATTCAATTTTCTAAGTTGTAAACATATAAATTTCCATCAAACGTTGTATACAAAATATACAAATTTAAATTAAACATTAAAAAACTAATGGATAAATAATAAATTAATTAAAATATACAAGTTCTCATCTCATATATATATATATATATATATATATGGTTGGGATTTTGCTTCATTTTCAGCTTCAACAACTTCATGAATGTTATGAGGCAAATCTGTTTATGTTTTTTGCAAAATATTTTCCAAATTACAATCAATTATATTAGATTTTTTTTTTTTTTTTTTAATTCTAAAAATTATCTATAATATGTATGCATGCACCTGGTTCCATTTCTTCTTGTTGAACATTAAGATGCAAATCTCTAATTACATTATCATCACTTGTTCCTTCAATATTTGCATGTTCTTGTTTCTTTCTTCTATAGTACTCTTTCGACAGTTCATTATGATGAGTATCATCTCGAGTGCGACCATATTTTCTCTTGCACTCCCTTTTCTTGCCCATAATTATTCAATCTATAAAGGTTTTTAAAAAACCAACATTTTATAACAAGAAATATAATTACAAACATCAAACTTTATAGCTCAAAAATTCTTATTTTAAAAGAAATAATTTTATAATCCTATCTTAAGAATCTTGGAAAAAAATTATCAATAAACCAAGTTGCTTTAAAAGAAATTTTGGATTAAAATTTGATTTTAAACACAAGTTAAAAAAAAAAAATTGATCTTGAATAAAATTGTTTGAGAAAACCTTCCTTATGACAATTTTTTTTTCAAAAACAATATTGACTTTGAAATGAATTGTTTAAGAAAACTCACCCTAAAAAAAATCTCTTTGATATAGGAAGAAATTGTTTATGAAAACCTCCACTTTCAAAAAACATTGTTGAAGATAATCTTTAATTTAGAAGATGTTGCCCCAATAAGTGGAAAATAGAGAAAATGTTTCCCTAATAAAGAGAAAATAGTGAAAATTTTCCCCAAAAAAGAAAAAATAACAAAAATGTAGAGTGAGATTGTTGCAAAAATGTGTTAAAAACATTTCGACCAAAAGAATTTATATCTTTCTGTGCCTAATCGTTGCATCCCCCCATCTTTTTTCCGGCCAACGGATGTTTGATTTTCAACTTTTCAGCCAAAAAGATGTTTTCTGTTGAAAGTTAGTTTTTCCATTAAAACTAACATTCGATCGAACTACCAGTTCAATCAAAAACCTGCACTTATGGTACTTTAAAAAAAATTCACTTCTCTTTAGCTTAGTCCAACTTTGGAAGGAGCAGACTCCTTCAAATATTATGATTATGGTTTCAAAACTATAACCAACATTTTTAGAATTGAATCAACTTTCATTTGATACAATTTTATTCAATTTTATTTTTTTTATAGTATTTTTAATTAATTTTATAAAAAAATGTCTGCATATTATTTTAAGATGACATATTGATTCAATAAAATGAAAAATCAATATCTGCAATAATACATAGTCGAAAATTATAGAAAATTTATATTGCAAAACCCTTCATTGTCCTCTTCAAAAGAGTATTTTTAGATTTTACTTTTAAATCAAAATTAAGCAACATACATGGAGTCTCACTAAACATGTTTAAAATATGCAACTTTTTTAGATTGGTCAAATTCAAAAAATTGTACAATAATTATAATAACCATCCATTAAATTCAAAGCTATAGTCATACTTTAATAGAGTCTGTTTAGATTGTTGCAACATATATTTTTTTCATAACAAAAGTTTAATAATGAGTACATTCACATATAAAAACATAACTCATTAGCAGTCCCTTCATTTTTAAGGAACATACCATCAAACAATCGCTAAATTGACATATCAAATGTCAATAATTGTTTTTCAAAAAATAGTCAATATAAATCTAACAAAATTCAAAACAAGTTTTGTTTTTACTGTAAAGTGAAATTCTAAATAAAAAAAACACTTTTGTTTACCGAAAGTTAAAAAACTTGTGAAAATATATTTTATTTTCTCAAAAAACAAGGAAAATAGACAACCACATTCATGATTTTAATTTACGCATCAAAGCAAGATTTACCTATTTTGGTGATTTTCACCTTATTCTTCTCTTTCCTTGTTGCATATCATCTAGCTTTGCATCTTGAGGTGTCTGATAGAACTATTTTGGTATTTTATGAGATTGACTCCCATCTTGTTCTTCCAACTCCAACTCTACCTTTTCTTCTTCCACTTCCTTGTTCTCTTCTCTTCTACGCATTCTATATGTGATAGGAGTTTTGAGTTCATGCTCTTCATTATCATGCTACAAAACTTCACCTTTTCATTCTGATGTATGGACATGTGAGAATATCTCATCAAAAAACACATCTCTACTTATAACAACCTTTCTATTTACTAGATCATATAATTTTTATGCATTTGATTCAATGTTATACCCAATAAATATGCATTTTCTACTTTTAGATTCCAACTTATGTCATGTGCATATTCTAAACAACCAAAAAATTTGAGATTGGTTACCTTTGGTTTCCTTCCTGACCAAGCTTCATAAGGGGTCCTTCCATGCACCACCCTTGTTGGACTGTTATTTAACAAAAACATTGTTGTTTGAATTGCTTATTTTGATTTATTTACAATAGAAATAGTCTTTGTTATTGCTTTTCTAGTATGTGGTGTATGATGGGAATATCATGTTCTTGCATGTGGAATTTGTAGTAGTAGGTATCTTGACCATCATAAGTGCATTCTCAATGTACTTGTTTCAGTGATTGAATCATTCTTGTTGATCTTTTACACTTGTTTGAAACTTCATTTGATCACTCTCAGCTTTAGCATGCTTCTTTGTCATCTACTATGGGTAATTTTCTTTGACAACATGGTAATATTTTTGTTTCTTACTCTGATTGTCCATGTTTTCTTCATTACATTTCAAAGAGGATAATATGAAGGTGTTTTGGAGGTGATGGATCTCCATTAAGATATTATTTTCACCTCATCATGGTTAGGTTCTAGTAGTCAATATTGGTCATTTTCATATCACTACCTAAGTGCAAATTAAAGGGGGTTGTTGGGATGCAATTTTCAATTTGAAAAATTCATCAACTATTGTTTGTCAACTTTACTTATTTGTGTCCGCGAGAGAAGTTAAAGGGGGGATGTTGGAATTCTTATGTAATCTTGACTTGTGGTCTTAGTAGTTATAACCCACATTAGTTGTTGTTAGGTGGGATTTGGAATCAAACTGGTGGAACTATTAGTTGGGATTTGTGGTCCCACATTTATGGGTTTGGAGTCAACTAACTAAAACCCTCTCCTATGTATATTTGAGAATTTACTAATTTTCAATCACTTGAAGACGATGTAAGAGATGAATTGATCTTATTGTTTATATTTGAGTTTATTCGTGAGAGGGTTCGACATTATACATCAATGTTCTTGTTCTTTTATGTGGTTGGCTATCTTTATTTAATCATGTGTTTATTATTGATTATTGGGCTTATATGAATGAAATCCAAAACCATATTTTATAACTAACATAGAGCCATCTTAACCCCATATCTATTCTGCAATAAGAGGGATTAAAAATAAATCAAGATGCAAACCTCATATATGCTCAAAATATCAGGGTTAAGATAGAGCTTTGCTAATTTATTTTTTATTTTATTATTATTATGATCGTCTTTCTTTTTCATTTTTAAGAGCTCCTTTTTTCATTTATTTTTATTAGTGTTTTGGATGTTATGTTATATTTTTTATCCATATTGGGTTCTAGATGCACCAAGAGTAAAATGAAATAACCATGGCCTTTGGAGGAATGTCGCTAACATTGTAGCCAAGTGATTTATAGTTTATATTCACTCCACACAATCATATTTAGAAACACAAATTTCTTCTAGAGTTACATAAATATTAATCCCATTACCACATAGGACACTTTCAAAATGAAATTTCAAGGGAATTTCATAGGATCCACCTTCAAAGTTCTCTCCAAACTCAATGGAAACAACATTGAAATCAACGGTAACTAAGGAAAAATTGTCAACAAGAATGTCACATTTGGACTTTGATTGTGCCATTATGGACTCAAAGACTCCATAAGGTAGGAAGCTAGGTCAATAAAGGCCACCATGAGGCAGTTATAAATAATACAATGAGTAAATTCAAGGAAAGGCACAATAACCAGGAGACTCATACACTACAAACCTTGAAGCTCTTTTCTTCACATAAATGAAAACAAACTCTTTTCTTTGACCCGATGAGGCACAACTTAATTTGGTTGGCATGCCATTGAGTATTCCAAAGAATGCAAATGATTCTTACTTAGAGAGTAGCATTCCCAAGGTTGGTCCTTGTTCCTTCATGTAGTAGTTGGATGCAAAGACTAGTTGGGTTTTTCCTTTTGCAATGATGCTCATTTGTGAATTGACCTATTCATAGATTACTTATCTTAAGAGTTAGATATATATCTTTCGAATTTGATAAATATATTGAGAAATACAATGGTGATAGATGATTTGCGAATCATGATTATTATGTTGTTACATTATCACATGTATCATTTATGATTTATTATGTAACATGTAATGATGTTTGATATTGGCGCATTATCATGTATAAGACTCTAATGATTTATGTTTTAGTTTTCATATATTTAATTTTAATTTTTTAGTATTTGGTGTGTGTTCCTCTATATTGAAGGCCCTAATGTCCTCAAAATTTGGAGGGTGCTTCCACATGTTCTCCATATGAACATCCCCCCCCAAAAAAAAATTGAATATATCAAGCAACATTTTTTAATTTAATTTGCTTGAGTTTTGTAAAGAAATTAATTTTCCTAAGTTATGTAAGGAGTTATAACATCCACATATAATTGATAATTTCAATGTAACATAATGTTCAAATAACCAAATTAATTATGTCAAAGTTTCTTTTGGTTATCACTAAATGAGATGTTTTTGAGCCCTATGTTTTGGGAAAATGCATTTTTCTGAAATGTTGGTTTAAAAAACAACAAACCTAATTACAACAAAAAAAAACTAACAACATATTACACTATGAAAACTTAGACATTGACATATATTTTTTTTTCTAATACAAGAAAAAAAAAGTAAGGGAAATTTTCTGCCCATTAAAAACTTTGCAATTTAAAATAAAACATACTTTAAACTTTATACTTGTACCATTAAATCATAATCAATTCATAAACCTAGGTAAACCATCTACATTGAAGAAAGAACATAAAATATTACATAAATTTAAAAAATATATATCAATATTACGTATAAGAACTTGCCATAATGCAATTTAAATACTAAACTCGAGGAGTGAAGAAAGTATAATGCTGTAACTCATCTCACCAAAAGAAAGGTCTTACATTCAAAGTAAATTTGAACTGGTAAAGAAAGGAATTGTAAAAGGTACTAGCAAAGAATTTTTTTTTTTCATATTGTAAATGTGTTGAACCTGCACAGAATAAATCTAGCTAGAAAATACCACACACATTTGCAAAGAGAAATTGAGAAAGAAGAAACAAGAGAGAAATAATGGAAGAATTCTCATTAACCTTATCCCACACTCAAAGAGTGAATAATTTACAATAGATATAGGATACATGAGTGACTAATGTGCCATAGTGGTGGTCTAGAGTGATCTGGACACACACCAACAGTTACGCGAGTGAATTGCCACCTAGTCTAGTCTCTCAGGCAGTTACGAGAGTGAACTACCACCTAGTTGAGTTAACTAGTCAACTAGTCTTCAGTTAACTGACTGAACAAAGAGTAGTGAGGAGTTAACTCAGGAGATCAAGGGTAATGCATAAGTCTGATGATGATCCCAATAAAAGTGCGCATTATATGGTGATGATCCCAATGTTGCATGGTGACAAAACCAATGCAGCATCTAAGCTCAACTCAACTAGTCAAACTGAAGTGTCAACTGAAAATAATTTTCTCCAGGTGGAATATTCTCCCCTAAAATATACGAGACTGGATAATGACTAATTATGACTAATAAACAACGAAAAACCTTAGGAAAAATAAATCCTAGGTGTGTGTGAAGTAACTCCAACACCCCCCATGAACATCACTATGGTGAAAATAAAGAATGGGTCCCGGCAACGAGGCCTTGTTAGGTACCCAAATACAAAAATATACACTGAAATAAACGAGGAAAGAGGGAAAACCTCATGGGAAACCCCCCCCTCGAATTACAATGCATAAAAAAAAACATGAGAAGGAACAAAAGGCAGTTGCTAAGCAACCATGTCCTTCACTCCAAGAAGACCTTGCAACTGTGCAAGTTTGTGCTCTTTGAGGATTTTGTTGAAGATGTAGATGTCTACACGGATCTGATGGAGTAGATGCACCATTGATATGTCTACACATATCCACTTTCTCTTCTTGTAATGAAAAATATCCAAATAAATTTTGGATGGAATTTTGAAAATCGTGCGGCCATTTCTGAAAAATGCTGAAATTTTGTTGATTTTAAAAAGATCATAACTTCACTTTCTGGACTCCGTTTCAGACTATTTTTGTTTTTGAAATTGGATATTTTCCCGAGAGGAATTCAAGTATATAATTTTTTTTTGCAAATTGTGCTCATAAAATATTGGAATGGAGTCTAATGTGTGCGACTCCCTTTTTGTCTCCTGAGATGCATGGATTGTGCATGGAAAAGTGTTTGCATGTGACCCCTGCGATGCATGCCATATATATTCCACATGAATTTTAGAAAACAAATTTGAAATGGAGTAGACATCATCTTCAATTAATGGGATACAAATTTGTGCAAAAACTTTTGTAGAAGACTCTTCAGAATAAGAGGCTTGATCTTCTGACGGTTTCTCTTCTGGCTCTATCTTTCCAACCTCCTGCATGAAATCTTCACAATCTTCTTTATTACCAAATAGAACCTCCAATCTGGTCCATAATTCATTTGGAGTTGATTCTTGTGATTCTTCATATACTTGATGGAAAAGTTTGGGAGAAACAAACATGCAGATACTTCCTATGGCCATATCTTGTTTATTGAGAAAATCATTTTTCTCATCAGTGGAGTCGGGCTCTAATTTTGTTTCCTTAGTTATTTGGTACAAGCCTCTGCATATGAGATGAAGCAGAATTTTTGGCTTTTATTCAAAATAGTTATGAGGCGTGAGAAGTATTGTCGATGAGTAAAACATAGATTCCATATTTTTGTGTTATTCAATCTTCAGTACCTGCAAAAATAATTTGGTATAGTTTGTTCTTAGCAGTCTGTCGGCTCTGATACCATGTAAATGTGTTGAACCTGCACATAATAGATCTAACTAGAAAATACCACACACATTTGCAGAGAGAAATTGAGAAAGAATAAATGTAACGACCTTCCATGTTACGACAACCTTTTTAATAACAGGTGCGAATTTTTTATTTTTTTTTTTTTATTTTTTTTATTTTTTTTTTTATATATATATATATATGGGGACCCTTCAATATCAGTGTGGTCATTAACAAATCTTAAATCAGATCATGCATTCCATTGTAATCCACTGGTTTATACAACCCTATTTCCTAAGAATACCACATCAATATTAAACTATTGATTTTCCTTAACAAATAATATCCAAGCAATGATGTTTCTTTCTAGGTAGACGTTCCGCCAAATTTACATGGATAAACTGTAATAATCAATTCAATCTTACTTAAATCTTAATTGGAATTATAATATAAAAACTGCCAGTAAATATGAGTGTTAACTCCACCTTAATTACATAACATTTCTCTTCAAGAACTCCTTGAATTTGAGGAAAGAGCTAACCTACCACAATACTACTATTAACATTAATTGACAATGTCACTACCATACCCTACTTAACAATGTTTAATAAGATGTTATCATTGTATTAACAATGGTCATCCATTCATTGAATAGAATATTCAACATTATTCACAATCTAACTAACCACATTGACCTAGGTGCCACATTATTCATCCTTTAATGCCAATCCTTGTCGAG
>JZKD02S0032602.1:322558-352454 GCA_000966675.3 Picea glauca
ATAATTGAAAGTGTGGGATAATAAATTTTAAATCTTATAAATATAATCAAAGTTTAAATAATTTGAGAATAAGGTACTTGTGTCATGTATTAATTGAACTTGTTCCATAATTTTAACTTCAAAGTGTGGGTGTAAAGGAAGAACACATCGAATATACAAAAAAGTATAAAAAATAATATTTCTTCAACATGTTATTGAATTATGGAAAAAAGTTATTGACTAAAATTTTTTAATCTTAAAAAAAAATACTAATGTTTTGGTATATTTATATGGTTTAAACAATAAAATAAAGATTTAATATGCACAAAGTTTTGCTAATATAAGGATAGGGGATTTTATAGTTGTAGAAACATTTCCAAAATGTTCCTCATGACATATGTAATTTTATTTTTTACACTCACATGAACCCAACAATGAACATACATAGAAAGGAGAGGGGAATAAGATTCAAAAAAACAAGCTATCCAAAGAAGGGGAAGGGAATGAGACTCAAGTTACGTGGAACTAATGACAATGTACTCAAATTACTTTATGGCTTAGTTATACAACCAATGCTCCATTGCAACTTACTAGAATGTAGAATAACTTTGGCCTTCATCGGTGTTATTTTGAGGAATGCTTGTCCTACTTAGAAAATGTTTTGTATTTTATTGGAATTTTGGAACGCTTGAAACTCTAAAAAATGTCTCTTTGATGTTTTACGGTATCACCAAAATGTTGATCATAGTACATTGTCCTTCAAGGGATTCTTTTGTCTAGAGAAAAGCCACACTTACAAGGTGATTGAGGCAACTGATTTCCTTATATTCTTTAGTGATGGTGTTGGTCCTCCTCAATAGACTCTTATCCACCACTTCCCTAACTTGACTTGGAAAACCACTACCCACCCATTTATGCAAGTTCATTCCTTCAACAAACATGTTGTGAGTACATTTGTTTCTAGTGAGCATCTCCAATAAAACTACTCCATAGCTATAAACATCACCTTTTGTTGTGACACATCCACACAATCCATACTCTACATTCAAACATCCTCAGCAAAATGTTTTTGATTCAAAATTTTAACAAAAACAAAAAAACTCATGGCATTCCCTAACATGCTACCTATCTCAAATAATACATGGAAGAATGTAGCCTACAGATCCCTTGAGTGCATGTGTGGATGTAAGAGATAAATCCTAAGAGTTTGCAAAACAAATGGTAACAATGCCAAAGTCTATTACATATGCTATATCTTTTCCCAGAAGCACATTGTTTGGTTTCATATCGCAATGGATCACTTGCATAAAACAATGGTGTTGGAGATAAGCCATGCTCCATGAAATATATATTTCTATATTCAACATTTGAATCAAAGTCAAACTACTTTCTACTTCATCATCGGGATATAACCACTTCTCTAGGCTTCCAATAGACATTAATGGAAATATCAAAGCTTTAATTTGGAGGTTGGAATAAGAAGTTATGATTCTAATATGATTTCAGAGCATAACTCTACCAAATAATTTGCATTCCCTGTCAAAACTCTTTTGATCCCCTTCATTTTCCAGAGTGAGAAGCTTTAATGTAATGATTGTGCCATCATTTAGAACCCCTTTGTACACTTTCCCAAAACTACCCACTCCTAACAAGTTGGCATCACTAAATTCATTTGTTGCACTAATGAGCTCTCCATAAAAAATTCTTTGGTGCCCCACATTTAAGGATGCCCCAACCTCTATAGGTGTATTCCTCTTGCAATTTTGTCTCCATATGAATCCCAAAAATAAGCACAATATAACAATGACTGTAACTGCAACAATAGGTATGATAAATCCTTTCAAATGTAAAACACTTTTATGTTTGTGAGCAGAGCATGGTGATAGACTTACCCAAGGTCCATCGACAACACGATTTCCCATAAATGCTATTGCACCAAGCATTTTGAAAACTCCACATTTCAGGAAGTTTCTCTTGACAGGTTGTTGAAAGAGAAATCCAATTCGATGATCATTTTGAGATTTTCCAATGATATGCGTATTCCACCTGAAAATTTTTTGAAGGACAAATCCATGTCTTGAAGACTTTGAAGTTCATCGAGTGATATTGGAATCGCACCTTCAAGTGCGTTCCAAGAAATATTAAGGTATTCTAGTTCTTTGCAGCTTCCAAGTCAACTTGGAATCTAACCAGTTAATCTCTTTGAAGAAATATCTATAGCTTGAACCATAGTCATATTGCTTAGTTCTTGAGGCATGGGACCATGTAATAAATTGTTTGAAAGGTTAAAAGACAAATCTAAATTTGCAAGATCTCCAACTTCGAGAGGTATGGGACCACTAAACATGTTGTATGATAATTCTAGATCTAACAAGTTCATAGATTTTCCTATATTTGCAGGTATATTACCTGATAATTGGTTCTGATCAAGATATAGATATCTTAGTTGTTGGAGGTGGGAAATAGAATTAGGGATCCTTCCAGAGATATTTTTTCCTTCGACATCTAGGACCCCTAAGCTTTTGAGTTGTCCGATCTTCGTCGAGATGTTTCCTTGTAAATTGTTGCCTCCCATATATAACCTATTCAACTTTTGAAGTAGTTTAAGTGAAGATGACACTATCACTACGAAAGAATTGATATCTAAAACATGGAATGATAAACTAGTGAGATTACCAATATGTAATTAGTCCCTACTGCAAGGATGAAGTATAGTAATTGGTTCAACCTTTTATATAATGCAAACCAACCATTTTTCATTGTTTTAACCAAAGTTTTAACAAATTTATACAATTTTCCAATTAGTAATTCATTTTTTTATCGAGGGTGTAAGTTTTGTGTCTTATTTGGTCTCATATCAAGGCAAGGGACATTTTGTGTAGTTGAAACTTAGAAAAGGAAAATATGTTTATCCTGCATTACGATGTACATCTCTTGAGGTGAATTAATGCTAACTATAATGATAACATTAGTTCATAGACATTAAATGTTTATGTCGTTTATCCTATCCTAAGTTTCATTAATTTCAAACACATTATATTTGTTGTTGCAGTGTCCTATGACCCTATCTAGTTGTATCTTGCCTGCAAAATCCGCCTATGTTTCCTCCTTTACTCCTAGCTTCCAACCAATGTCCTTTTCCTATGATCCCTTCACTTTTCCTATAATCCTTGCAGACTATTGTAGATGTCAGATGGAGGTACAAGAACAAGGTGCAATGTCAAGCAGAGTTAATGGAAAGAGAAGTTAAAGATAAAAAAAAAAAAAAAATGAGAAATCCTTCTTACCAAAAGTTTCTTGTTGTTCTTTCAGAGAGAGTCACCACCAACATCATTCTGGCTACAAGGTAATAGTGACACACCACCAACTTCATTACAAGGTACTCTCACTACAAGGTAATAGTGACACATGACTAGCATCATTCTGACTACAAGGTAATAGTGACATGCCATTCAAAAACAATTTAACATTACTTATTCTTTTCATTCTGCATTCTAATCCTTCCTATTTTCAATTTTCTATCACATGAAATTTATAAATTATCAAGGTAGGGATCGAGCTAAGACGATGTAAATTACTTTTTTTTCAAAGAAATTAGAATTTAAATAATCTAAACCTATCAAGGATTTGTTTGTAGCCATTTTTGTTCTCTGGGTTTCATCCATGCATCACCAATGGGGTGGTACTTTTCTATCTCATAAATCTTCACTGTATAACTTTTCCAATGATCATATATTTTTGTTTCCCCTCATTTTCTCCTACCTGCACCACCTATGAATATTAGTCTATTAAGAACATATGAAACTACAATCATAATTAATTTTTCAAAGGAATCGATCATCTTACCTATAATTCCTCTTGCTTTCTGATAGCAATTTCTTCTCCTTCATCGCCCCAACCTTATATAAATCGATCATCTTACCTATAATTCCTCTTGCTTTTTGATAACAATTTCTTCTCCTTGATCGCCCCAACCTTCTATAGTGTTTGGTTTCTCCTCGACGGGCTTCATGGTTTCTTCAAATATTACCAAATTTTCAGGACAAGGTCCAAATCAAACTTCATTGGAATATGAC
This sequence comes from Picea glauca, assembly GCA_000966675.3. Classification (NCBI taxonomy): domain Eukaryota; kingdom Viridiplantae; phylum Streptophyta; class Pinopsida; order Pinales; family Pinaceae; genus Picea; species Picea glauca. Next base: position 326,614 of record JZKD02S0032602.1, read on the forward strand.
TTACATCGAATCTCTACATATTATCAGTTCAACACCTACCTCCCACTAAAATTGCCTGGAACCTCGTCAAAATATTGGATATCCTGTGAAATTTAAACCTTGTCTAAGGTTGTGAAATATTAATATTTGATTACTATCATCCAAGACAATAAGAAGTGAAAGGCTAAAACTATGCATATTCAGAATAGCAGTGAAAGGGAGGGTATTCTATGAGACAGGTTTTCAGTAGCTCATGTTATGGATGATATTGAGCAAGTAGACACCTGAAAGTACGTTGAACTACATAATCAATGAGCTAAACAATTTGAACACCAACTTATGGGTTTGTTTCATCAGCACCCACGAAGGTGGAGGAGAGAAGAATATAAGAGTCCACTCGTGACTTAGGCTAGTTGTTTAGTTTGTTTTGAAAACACTAGTTTAGTTAGCTCCAAACTCTCTCCTTCTTAGGAGTCCTTATGTAACATTATCTATTTCAATAGGATTTTTTTACTTACCAAACACATATTACTAATAAAAATAGTTGATTGTGTGTAAATAATTGAAAGTGTGGGATAATAAATTTTAAATCTTATAAATATAATCAAAGTTTAAATAATTTGAGAATAATGTACTTGTGTCATGCATTAATTGAATTTGTTCCACAATTTTAACTTCAAAGTGTTGGTGTAAAGGATGAACATGTTGAATATACAAAAAATAATAAAAAACAACATTTCTTCAACATGTTCTTGAGGAAAAAAAATATTGACTAAATCTCTTTAATCTTAAAAAAAAATACTAATATCTTGGTATATTTATATGGCTTGAACAACAAAAAAAAGATTTAATATGCACAAAGTTTTGCTAATAAAGGATAGGGGATTTTATAGTTGTAGAAACATTTCCAAAATGTTCCTCATGACATATGTAACTTTATTTTTTACACTCGCATGAACCCAACAATCAACATACATAGAAAGGAGAGGGGAATAAGACTCAAAAAAATAGGCTTCCTAGAGAAGGAGAAGGGAATGAGACTCAAACTACATGGAACTAATGACAATGTACTCAAATTACTTTATGGATTAGTTATACAACCAATGCTCCATTACAACTTAATAGAATGTAGAATAACTTTGGCCTTCATCAGTGTTATTCTAAGCAATGCTTGTACTACCTAGAAAATGTGTTATATTTTACTGGAATTTTGGAACGCTCGTAAGTCTAAAAATTGTCTCTTTGTTGTTTTGTAGTATCCACACAATGTTGATCATAGTACGTCATCCTTCAAGGGATTCGCTTGTCCAGAGAAAACCCACACTTACAAGGTGATTGAGACAACTAATTTCCTTATCTTCTTTAGTGATGGTGTTGGTCCTCCTCAATAGACTCTTATCCACCACTTCCCCAACTTGACTTGGAAAACCACTACCCACCCATTTCTACAAATTCATTCCTTCAACAAACATGTTGTGAGTACATTTCTTTCTAGTGAGCATCTCCAATAACACTACTCCATAGCTATAAACATCACCTTTTGTTGTGACACATCCATCCAATCCATACTCTACATTCAAATATCCTCTACAAAAGGTTTTTGATTCAAAATTAAAAAAAAAAAAAAAAAACTCATGGCATTCCCTAACATGCTACCTATCTCAAATAATACCTGGAGGAATGTAGCCTACAGATCCCTTGAGTGCATGTGTGGATGTAAGATCTAAATCCTAAGAGTTTGCAAAACATATGGTATCAATGCCAAAGTCTATTAAATATGTTGTCATATCTTTTCCCAGAAGCACATTTTTTGGTTTCAGATTACAATGGATCACTTGCATGAAACAATGGTGATGGAGATAAGCCATGCCCCATGAAATGTCTATTTATATATTCAACCTTTGAATCAAAGTCAAACTACTTTCAACTTCATCATCTAGATATAACCACTTCTCTAGGATTCCATTGGGCATTAATGGAAATATCAAATCTTTAATTTGGAGGTATGAATAAGAAGTTATGATTCTAATCTGATTTCAGTGTGTAACTCTACCAAATGCTTTGCATTCCCTGTCAAAACTCTTTTGATCCCCTTCATTTTCCAGAGTGAGAAGCTTCAGTTTAATGATTGTGTCATCATTTAGAACCCCTTTGTACACTTTTCCAAAACTACCCACTCCTAACAAGTTGGCATCACTAAATTCACCTGTTGCAGTGATGAGCTCTCCATACAAAATTCTTTGGTGCCCCACATTTAAGGATTCCCCAACCTCTATAGGTGTATGCCTCTTGCAATTTTGTCTCCATAGGAATCCCAAAAACAAGAACAATATAGCAATGACTGCAACTACAACAATAGGTACGATAACTCCTTTCAGATGTGAAACACTTTTATGTTTGTTAGCAGAGCATGGTGATAGACTTACCCAAGGTCCACAAAGAGCACGATTTCCCATAAATGCTATCGCACCAAGCATTTTGAAAATTCCACCTGTCGGGAAGTTTCTCCCGATAGGTTGTTGAAAGAGAAATTCAGTTCGATGATCATTTTGAGATTTTCCAACGACATGGGTATTCCACCCGACGATCTTTTGGAGGACAAATCCATGTCTTGAAGACTTTGAAGTTCATCGAGTGATATTGGAATCATACCTTCAAGTGCATTCCAAGAAATATTAAGGTATTCTAGTTCTTTGCAGTTTTCGAGTCAGCTTGGAATCTAACCAATTAAGTTATTTGTAGAAATATCTATAGCTTGAACCATAGTCATATTGCTTAGTTCTGGAGGGATGGGCCGATGTGATAAATTGTTTGAAAGGTTAAAAGAAAAAGCTAAATTTGCAAGATCTGCAACCTTAAGAGGTATGGGACCACTAAGCATGTTGTATGATAATTCTAGATCTAACAAGTTCATAGATTTTCCTAGATTTGCAAGTATATTACTTGATAATTGGTTCTGATCAAGATATAGATATCTTAGTTGTTGGAGGTGGGAAATAAAATCAGGGATCCTTCTAGAGAGATTTTTTCCTTCGACATCTAGGACCCCTAAGATTTTGAGTTGTCCGATCTCCATTGAGATGTTTCATTGTAAATTGTTGCCTCCCATATATAACGTATCCAACTTTTGAAGTAGTTTAAGTTAAGATGGAACTACCACTATGAAAGAATTGATATCTAAAGCATGGAATGATAAACTAGTGAGATTACCAATATGTAATTAGTCCCTAATCCAAGGAATGAATATAGTAATTGGTTCAACCTTTTAATAATGCAAACCAACCATTTTCCATTGTTTTAACCAAAGTTTTAACAAATTTATACAATTTTCCAATTAGTAATTCATTTTTTATTGAGGTTGTAAGTTTTATGTCTTATTTGGTCTTATATCAAGGCAAGGGACATTTTTTGTAGTTTGAAACTTAGAAAAGGAAAATATGTTTATCTTGCATTACGATGTACATCTCTTGAGGTGAATTAATGCTAGCTATGATGATAACATTAGTTCATAGACAATAAATGTTTATGTCTCATGTTTATCCTATCCTGAGTTTCATTAATTTCAAACACATTATATTTGTTGTTGAGATGTCCTGTTGACAAAATCTGCCTTATTTTCCTCCTTTCCTCCTAGCTTTCAACCAATGTCCTTTTCCTATGATCCCCACACTTTTCCTAGGATCCTTGCAAAATATTGTAGATGTCATATGGAGGTACAAGAACAAGGTGCAATGTCAAGCAAAGTTAATGGAAAGAGAAGTTAAAGATCAAAATAAAGAAATGAGAAATCTTTCTTACCGGAAGATTCTTGTTGTTCTTTAGAGAGAGTCACCACCAACATCATTTGACTACAAGGTAATAGTGACACACCACCAACATCATTGTGACTACAAGGTATTCTCATTCTGACTACAAGGTGTACACCACTAGCATCATTCCGGGGAATTGAAAAACAATTTAACATTACTGATTTTTTTCATCCTACATTTTCATCCTTCCTATTTTAAATTTTTTATCACATGAAAGATATAAATTCTCTTTTAATCCTTCCTATTTTAAATTTTTTATCACATGAAAGATATAAATTATCAAGGTAGGGATCGAGCTAAGACAATGTAAATTACTTTTTTTTCAAAGAATTTAGAATTTAAAGAATCTAAACCTAGCAAGGATTTGTTTGTAGCCATTTTTGTTCTCTAGGTTTCATCCATGCATCACCAATGGGGTGGCACTTGATGTTATCTCGTAAATATTCACTTTATAACTTTTCCAATGATCATATATTTTTGTTTCTCCTCATTTTCTCCTACCTGCACTGCACCACCGATGAATATTAGTCTATTCAAGACCATAAGAAACTGCAATCAGAATTAATTTTTCAAAGGAATCGATCATCTTACCTATAATTCCTCTTGCTGTCTGATAGCAATTTCTTCTCCTTCATCGCCCCAGCCTTCTATAAATCGATCATATTACATATAATTCCTCTTGATTTCTGATAACAATTTCTTCTCCTTGATCTCCCCAGCCTTCTATAGTGTTTGGTTTCTCCTCGACGGGCTTCATGGTTTCTTCAAATATTACCGAGTTTTCAGGACAATAAGAATTCAAAGGCTAAAAATATGCATATTCAGAATAGCACTGAAAGGGAGGGTATTTTATGAGATGGCTTTTTAGAAGCTCATGTTATGGATGATATTGAGCAACTAGACACCTCAAATGCTGTGGGATTTGGCAGTCTGATCTTGATCACATTTCATGATAAAGATTTATTCTCGATCTGGTTACTTGAACCATTTAACTAGATTCATCTTTTGCAAGCCAGAGAGCACTATTTTCAGTGGCAGCAGATGGGGCTTAAGAAAACTCAGCCCAGACATTCTTCCAGAAGGTTCGGACTGCAATCTTTGCCAAAATTCTCATCGTTTTCTTCATGTTTTCCAGCATGTATGGCATATCCAAATACTTATTTGATCTTCTTCAGTAGGGTTTTTGATGGTTTGTTCAAACATAGGAGGATTCTGCATAATTCCTTTCTGAATGCTTGGAGATGCAAAATCGTATGCATCATTGGCTGCCTGGGCCATGAAATCGTCCTCCTACAATTGTAGTGCAGCGTGTAACTTTGGGAAAGTGCTTTCATCAATATTTAGGGAATGTGATAATGTTTAATACGATAAGAGCCTAATGGAAGATAAAACTACTTTGACAGAAATAAAACTCTTCACCAACACCTACCATCAAATTCTTGTACATAATTTGCATGGATGTTGTAAGAGAGGACATGAACAACTATTTAGTAAAGAGTTTATGTTTGATGATTGTTTTTCTGTAGAAAGATATAAATTATCGACCTTTGAAAACAATGCAACATCATAGTAGTACAATCACATTGCACACAGGGATATATATTTTAAAAATAATAAATCCCTTTAATTAAAATAACAAATTATGAATTAGTTTTTCCAATCCATTAGTGGCACCCAAGTCAAAAGCTTTAAAATATCACTTAAGGCAGAGGTTTGCTGCTTTGCATCTCCTCTTGTTTTATTAGCTTCTGTCAATTTAGATAGTGTATAACCTTAAGCATATAGAATTCAAGAATCCTCAAGTATATTCCAATGACCAACTACCTTTTCATACGGGTGTTAACTAAAATACTAAATCATGTTTCATTGAAAATTTTATTCAGATTGAAGAAATATATGTACTATATATGCTTCTAGCATTTTAAGATCCTCCTTCATAGTGATCTTATATCAAAACTTCAAAATAATGACTAAAATCCCAATATAAACCCAAAGTCTTTCTCAAAAGACACATCATATTTTCATACACAAATATTTCACCACATTTTAGATTTTCACAATATAAACCCAAAGTCTTTCTCAAAAGACACATCATATTTTCATACACAAATATTTCACCACATTTTAGATTTTTCAAAAAAGAGCCAATAGTCCATCAAAATATTATAGAAGTAATATCATAAAGTATTCCACATCTCAAAAATGTTGATCCTCAATCCTTTCATTTTCACATATGGCCTTATAGCCTATGAGTATAGGTTCCTAAGAGAGGATTCTTAGACCATGTCAATTCATCTTCTACCTCCTTAATTCTCAGATGGTTTGATTTCAAATTAGCTTCTTAGAGTTCACTTTCCATACCATTTAGCTCCAAATAGGATGGTAACTTTCATTCTTGATTCCAAATGGTGGTTTTCTTTGGTGAGGTAGCCTAGAATGCAATGAAAATAAAATTTTCATGGAGAGTGTCAATCAAATTTTTAGGCATCTTATATCCTTCCCCACTTCCTACCCAAGGATCTACACCTATTCACACACTTTCACCATTTCCCACCTTCCATACTAGCCAATTTCCTTTTATATGATTGACACATCATGAATATTATTGGATTTCCTTTTAATCTAGTCTTCAACTCAATTAGAATCGATATTTTTATGAGTGATAAATTGGCTCCATAGCTGATCCAGGTGGATATTGGTGGCCACCCACCTATTCCAACTGGCTCCTCTTTACAGTTTTTAGTTCAACATGTTCTTCTGTAATTCTTTGTAATTGTGGGATCTACACTTCTGGGGATGTTTGGAGCCCTGTACAACTTCCAGGTGGATATTGGTGGCTTCCCACCTAATCCAACTAGCTTATTTTGGAAGTTTTCATTTCAGTACATCTTTCTATACTTCCAGGGTCGTTTTGGGGCCTTAAACAATGTTCTTTTGGCTTGACACAGTCAAACTATAGATGAAATTAGGGTTTGATGGCATAATGTGTAGTTCTCGAAAAGACCTTCCAACGAGCTATCTCACACCTAAAGTGAAGGTCATATGAAAAAGTTACGACCCTGGGAAGTTGAGGTACCAAATTACCCATCGAGGCCCACATAACTTTTGGTGTTTCATCTCCTAGGGTTAGTTTTTTGGATGTCTAGGGTTTTGGAATTCATGAGTAATGTTAAAAATTCCTCTAAAGCCTCATTGTAATCATTCTGCTCAAACAGATGCACGTAGCAGTCACATCTCTTCTCAAAGATAGCTACAACCATTCGAGCAAGTTGTTTCAGATATGCAGTTTTACAGTTTCAACCTATTTTATTTATTCAATAGAAGTTATTGTTCACTGGATATCTATTGTTGTTCTCTGTATCTCTATGTTATTGTATTTAGTTTTTTATTCATTTCGTTCCGCTCATAAATCTGGATCAGTGGTATCAGAGTGGTTTGCTCTTCATTTATTTTTATTTTTTTCGTTCATGTCCCCGACAAGATCTGAGTACAAGACGTTGGGACTCAAACCAGTCGAGCCTTTGCAAGATCGGTCACGTTGAGCCAGACAACAACCCATGAGGGACGAGAAGAAATATGATGGAGCATAAGATCCTTTTAAAATGTTTCTCTAGGAAGCCCTTGCACGACAAAGGAATGAAATAATGGACAACTTTGCACAAATCCTTTGATAGTTGCCCACAGAAGACGCATCTTCATCAAGCAGCCATGCAACCCCCTTCAAGGTACAAGTAAATTTTGATATTCCATTATTTTAAGGACTGATATATGCATGTGTTGTAGATAAATGGCTCAATCTGCTCGAAGGGTACTTTTCGGTCCACAATTTTTTCGAGAGGGAACATATTAGTTTTGCACTCCTCAAGGCCATCCCCATGTTAAGGACTGGTGGGATACTTAATCTAAGAAAAGGGCCATAGAGGAATCTGAAATATTTGTGGTTTCCCCCACATGGGATTCCTTCAGGGATTCCATTAAAGAACAATACTACCCTGTTCAAAGCTACGAGGACCAGTACACAGGATGGACCATGCTGCGTCAGGAAAGGGACCAGATAGTACCATATTTCACCAATAGTTTTCATACCTTGCACACCAAATTGGGTATCAAATACTCTGAACGACATATGGTGCTCAAATACAGTGATTGTATGCATAGATACATCCAAACATAAATGGAGTTTATGGACATCACATCATTAGGTGCGACTTATAGATATGTTGCCAAGATCAAAAAAAAATTTAAGAAGAAGAGGCGAGAGTTTGGATCTACATACTCCTCACAACCAAAGAAGGGAAAATGCGACCCCAACCCACAAAAAAAGGGACATAGAAAAGATGGCCACTCTCAGGATAACCAGTCCAAGCCGCAACACAAGAAGGGTAATGAGAAGTCGAAGAAGGACACGAGAAAGTGGTGTGAATACCATAAAATACCTTGGCACAACACCAAATAATGTCGCTCCAAGCAGTCACTGGTGGCCAAGATGAAAGCTTCTGAGTTAGAGGCAGATTTTGACTCCGAATCAAATCTAGAAGGAGGGAAGTGGATTATCGATGTCGAACCTAGTGCCACTATTGCTACCACCAATGTCCAGCCAAGCGAACTAGAAGAACCAGAGAAAGGGAAACACCTCTTTCACTCACATATGTGGGTAAAGGGGGCTCCACTGCATTTCATTGTCGATAGAGAGAGTTAGAAGAACTTGATCTCATCAGATATTGTTATGCAGTTGGACCTACCAATGAAACCGCACCTGCATTCCTACACCATCGGATGGCTTCATCAAGGAAGAGATATTTGCGTCAACCAACAGTTCCATTTTCCCTACGGCATCAAGCCCTTTAAATATGAGGTATTGTGTGATATTTCTCCCCTTGAAGTTTGTGATGTTCTTTTAGGAAAACCATATTTATGGAAGCGACATGTTGTGTATGAGTCTAGACCCCACAATGTTATTATTTATTTGGGTATACAATTGTACAAGATACCAGAGGTAGCGTCACCTACCTCTATTTCTTTAATCTCTTCTAAGAAATGCAGTAAGGTCATTTCATAGACTGGAAAGTTCATCTTCTTTGCGATCCGTGCTCATAGTAAGAAGAAGGTCACTGCCACATCCATGGCCTCTACACAGAGCCTCTATTTGCAACAGAAGCAAGTGGAAAAGATCTTGAAAGAGTACAAAAACATCTTCTCCTCACCCACCAGGGTACCGACGCACTTCCAAGTCAAGCATCCAATTGATCTAACACCTAGTGCACCTCTTCCTAATGGACCAGTCTATCGTCGCTCGTTGATGGAAAATGACAAAATCAAGCGTCAGATCCAAGATATTCTTCAAAAGGGGCACATCATATCTAACTCCTCCCCTTGCGGAAGCTCGATTGTACTAGTGTAGAAGAAATATGGGACCTAGCAGCTCTACATTGATTACAGAGCATTAAACAAAATCACCATCAGGAATCGGTACCCAATTCCCTGAATTGATGACCTTCTTGACCAACTCAAGGGGGAAAAGTTATTTAGTAAGATTGAGCTAAAGTCTGGCTACCACCAGGTTCACATCGAACCAACTGATGTATGGAAGATAACTTTCAAATCTAAAGAAGGTCTCTTCGAATGGTTGTTCACGTTCTTTGTCTTAACAATTGCACCAACCACTTTCATGAGGTTGATGGATGATGTATTGAGACCCTTCACCAACTCTTTTGTGGTGGTATATATGGATGGCATCCTCATCTTCAAAATAAATTGGGAGGAACACATGCAACATATTCAACAGTTTTTGAGCAATCTGGGGTAGCACAAGCTATATGCCAACTTGGAAAAATGCTCCTTTGGCATGAATAAGGTCCAATACTTGGGATAAATTGTTGATGAGAATGGGATACATATGGATCCAACTAAGATCCAAGTCATCAGTGATTTCCCAGCCTCGACCACACTAACCAAGCTTCGAAGCTTCTTCAGACTTTCCAACTTCTACCGACGGTTCATGTTGGGATTCTCCCATATTGCATGGGCTCTCAGACAAGTGACCAAGGGAGGTGGTAGGGAAACGTTCACATGGGGGAAGGCACACCAACAAGCATTTGATGATTTGAAGAATCTCTTGTGCTCAACTCCAGTACTCTCCTTACCTGATCTGCAACAACCATTCGATACTTAGACTGATGCATTCGACTATCTTGTAGGCACATTTCTCACTCAGCATGGTCATCCAGTAGCATACCATAATGAGACACTCTCAGATACCGTCTGGAAATACCCCACCTATGACAAGGTAATGTATTCCATTGTGCCAGCCTGTCATCAATGGAAACATTACATTCTGGAAAAGGATACAATCATCCACATTGATCACAAGCCTCTACAGTTCATACAGACACAAGGGAAGTTGCAAAATGACTGCCATGCAAAGTGGTCCACATACCTACATCAGTTCCATCTCAACATCAAGTATAAGACAGGGAGCACAAATCATGTCACTGGCTACCTCAGTTGACCTCTTGTGGTTGCACTCACCACCGTGATCCATTCCTATGGGCATGAGGCATCTAAGTGGCCCCAACGTTATCAGTGAGATCTTGACTTCACCACCACCTATTAGCTCTTGGTTACAGGCGCATATGTCACCAATTTTAACATTCAGGATGGACTGTTATGCTATCTGGGCCATCTCTGTGTTCCTGCAAGTGAGCGTGAAAATTTTATTTGGGAGGCTCACTACAGTCGGATGGCAGGACATTTTAGCATGGAGAAAATTGTGGTTGTTCTATAGAAATATTTTTATTGGACAAAACTTTGATAGGACATCAACAAGTATATCAAATCTTGCACTTCTTGTGCCATTTCCAAGCCAACCATCAATAAGCAAGGCTTCTACACCCCTCTTCCTACTCCTGAGAGGCCTTGGGAATCCATTTCGATGGATTACATGTCTGGTCTTCCATCCACCAAGCAAGGCAATGATTGTGTATTTTTGGTGGTTGATCGATTTTTGAAGATGGTCATTCTCATAGCCTACAAGAAGAGCATCACAGTGGAAAATATTGAAGACAATCATCTTCGATCGGGACAATAGGTTCCTCAACAAGTTTTGGTCGATTCTCTTGTCATTGTTGGACACCAAGCTCACTATATCCACTGCCTTCCACCCTCAAACCAATGGCCAAACAAAGGTCGTCAATCAGAGGATTATGCACATATTGCACATGTATAACTCTAAGCATCTGCATACATGGGATGCGCGTCTTCCCTATGTTCAACATAGCTACAACATGGATCTACATAGCTCCACCAACCATAACCCCTTTCAGGTGGGGCTGGGATTCCAACCCTTGGGTCCCATTGATGTTGCACTACCTCTTGCAACCAAACAAAAAAATTCTTCCCATGTTCAGTCCGAGGACAATAAAGCCACCAGATTCATTGAATGGATTCAGTACATCCGCCAACAGGTCCATGAGATTTTTTAGAAAACTAATGCTAAGTACAAGCAACTCCATGATCAACACCAGGTACCACACAAGTTTTAGGTGGGAGACAAGGTCTAGTTACATTTGTATAAAGAACACCTTATAGGCCCCCATCGAAATATCTGTCCACTTTGGTATGGGCCTTAAACTGTCACCAAGGATGTGGGTGACAATTATTTTGAACTCAACACTCCCCCCTTCCTTGGCTTCCACCCAATGTTCAATGTGGACCTCCTTCAACCATATTTTCCACCATTATTAGACACCTCGGAGATCGAAGAATAGTTGACACCAACAAATATCAACCCTGACTGCCTGGAACATGCATCCACTGATCAGATAGTGGACACACAGGTCAAGAGAACTCACTAGCATAGGATCCAACTTTATTGGGTTGTCAAGGCAAGGAAACACCAAGGAAAGTGGCTCACCTAGAGCCAAATTCAACAGAAATTTCCTCACCTGATGGGGGAAATCAACGCAATGGAGACCATTTCTTCCTAAGGGGAGGAGGACTGATCGAGGTGGATATTGGTGGCCACCTACCTATTCCAACTGGCTCCTCTTGACAACTTTTAGTTCAACACGTTCTTCTGTAATTTTTTGTGATTTTGGGTTCTACACTTCTGGGGTTGTTTGAATCCCTCCACAGCTTCTAGGTGGAGCTTGGTGGCCTCCCACTTAATCCAAATGGCTTATTTTGGAATGTTTCATGTTAGTACATATTTTTGTACTTCGAGGGCTGATTTGGGGCCCTAAACAATGTTTTTTTGGCTTGCCACAATCAAACTATAGACAAAGTCAAAGTTTGATGGAATAATGTGTAGTTTGATGGAATAAGTCACGCGCCTAAAACGGAGGTCATATGCAAAATTTACGACCCTGATAAGTTGAGGTACCAAATTACCCATCAGGGCCCACATAAATTTTGGCGTTTCATCTTCTAAGGTTAGGTTTTTGGATGTATAGGGTTTTGGAATTCATGAGTAATGTTAAAAAGGCCTCTGGAGCCTCATTGTAATAATTCTGCTCAGACGGATGCGCGTAGCAGCCACATCTCTTCTCAGAGATAACTACCACCATTCGAGCAAGTTGTTTCAGTTTTGCAGTTTTACAGTTTCAACCTATTTTATTTATTCAATAGAAGTTATTGTTCACTGGATATCTGTTGTTGTTCTTCGTATCTCTGTGTTATTGTATTCAGTCTTTTATAAGTTCATAAATTTCTTTTAATAAACCATTTTCCAAAAATAATTTACTGCCAAGCTAGAAATAGGCACGGGTGTATTTTAATATTTAGGGAATGATAACTATCATTCTATCCATGGAAACAATTTCCATGCTTTTCTTCATGTCTCTAGCTTTCCAACGAGATCTCTTTTTCTCAATTTGCACATTGGGAACTCAAGTTATGGCCTCATGAGGATAATCACTCAACAACCATTGATCTATTCTCCACGTGAATCCTTGGCCCTTGATTTGAAAATCCACCTTATTTATCTCACATGCATTGTAGGAGGGAAATTATAACACATTTATAAAGGAATTCCATCCATAGCATTTTTGTGTGAAGTAGAGAGAGCCATGGAACCCTTCATATCTTATGAATAGTGTAACTTTTGGTTTCCACCTCACCACCCAGTCATCATGCTATGTCATTTCTCAGTCATATATTTCCAACCCATACCATCCAAGTGTCACACAGGGATAGGTCCACTTCTTCACCACGTTTCCAAATGTGTTAAAGAAGCAGGGAGGGAGATAAAACTTAGAGAAATAAAGGAGAAAATAACTAAGTGTTTGATTATGGGAGAAGTAAGGATTGTAGGAGAAATAGGGAAATGCAGAGAAAAAGAACATGATGAATTCTCATAAAATCTAGGAAAATAAAGCTATGTTTAATTGTGGAGAAATAGGAGAGGAGGAGGATATACATGTAACACATAGTAAAACTTAGTAAAACTAGCTTGGAAAATAAAATAAGTGTTGAAATATGTAATAAACTAATGGAAAATAAACTAAGTATTGAAATAGCTTGCAGAGAAATAGTTCATTTAGAGAAATAGGACAATGCATAGGTGAAGTAAGCTTTGCATAACACGATAAAACTTAGTAAAAATTAATAAGCGTTAGGAAGTTGAGGGTGTGATTTGAGGAATGCAGAGAGCATAATGGATGTCACAGAAGTGTGTAGAAAAGGCCCGATGGGAGGAGCCTTCACATGAGAAGGAATTTTTTCACGGGATGGGAATTTCCACATGGAGAAAATCATAAAAATGAGTAAGTAAAGGAGGAGATGGAGACTTAAACAAGACTAAGTAAAGAAGGAGGTGGAGAAGGAGTAATTTGGTAAAATGGATAAGTAAAGGAGTAAGTAAAGGAGGAGAAGGAGACTTAAAAATGACCAAGTAAAGGAGGAGGTGGAGAAGGAGTAATTCGGTAAAATGGCTAAGTAGAGGAGGTGGAGAAGGAGTAAATTGGTAAAATGGGTAAGTAAAGGAGGAGGTAAGGTAATGAGGTTAGGTAAGTAATCCAAGGTAAGGAAATAAGGTAATTAATGCAAGGGTAGATTAGTTATACATTTTCATCAAAATTCAAAAAATGGAAGGGGGGTAAATGGTGATATCTCAGGCATATCACCTCTATTTTTTTATTTTGTAAAATGTTGGATGAAGATGACACATAAGGATATCTAATGAGAGGATGATAATAGAAAATTCCCTATTTTTGGTATTATTTTATTCTTATAATGTTCAAAATAGAAATCATCCCCATTGGCCTCGTTGAAGAAGGATTATAGCATCATAAATTGATTCCAAATTATTCAATAATTTTTTTGTCTTCATGATCAATAGGTGATGGTGAGTTGACACTTTCCAAATTTTAAAATTTGGTCTCCACTTGATTAAGTTTGAATCAAAATCACTCTAGTTGATGGGTGACAAGAAAACACATCAACATTTGGCTCCAACTATGGGACAATGATCCCCTTTGTGTTGTTGAAAACACTAGACCTAGACAAAATGCCTCATTCATTGTTATATGGATTCATCCTCAAACCATTATTTCAATCTAGCGAATCCTTTTTAAGCAAACTTTATTGAAAGAAACACATTATATACATGAGAAAACAAAAATGTACCTATCCTAATATACTTGGAGAGAAGAGATACTTTCGAGTATAAGTAGACTTCCAATGTAGCCATGTATATAACCAACTCATATGATTACTCCGAGATATTGTTGAGAGTCTTGGTTTATTATAAATTCTCTGAATACATTCCTCCAATATGAATTAACAATAATGCCATGGTGATGTTGAAAAAATAAATAGTTGCTGAAATTTTGTGGAGAACTGTAGGGTTGTATTTTGTTGTTAACCAACAATATTATTGTATTCAAAAATAAAATATACCACCCATCCCTCTTTTTTCAAATTCCCTTTTTCTTCTAATGCTAGGAAGACCTCTTATTCATTAACCTCTACTCCAGATGATAAATACACATCTTTAAAGTTTAATGTAAAGTAATAACTTTTATCATCACTTTTGTTGATCCCATGCTAACATTCCTCTATCAACTTTGTATAAAATAGATGTGGCGATTGAGAACCCAATGCAACATTTTTTCAATGGCCATATTGAATGAAATATTCATGTGCATCTAATGGAGGTTCATCAAATCCATCCTTAAAGTCATTGCCAAAATTACTTTTAGATTGAGGATATGAGAGGTTGAAATTTCACTCCAATGGAGCATGTGGCAGATGGTATCCCTCTTGAATTGAGACATTAGGATTCTTATTTTCATATTTAGGAACATAATCCGATGTAAATATTTTTTCACTTCTTTCATCAAATTTCTCTTCTAAATCCTCTTCTCCATTGTCTTGGGACAATATTGGGAAGTTTAAGAGATCATCACCGCTTTCATGAATATTTTATTTAATGACTTGAGATCATTGCATTAAGTATTTCCAACTGCACTTTCCTTATTTCTTCAATAAATATTTCAGATTCACAGGAAAATAATTTTCATAGCAACTAAAAATGATGAAATTCTTTGGAAAATTTTATTGAGGAATTTCATGAAGGACTTTCATAAATCTGAAAGTAAACACTTTGAATTCCTATTTCTCATTCATATCTATTTAAACCAACTTCAAGAAAAGAGAATATGGATCTATCCTTGGGAAATTTTTCTCAACAAATAAAGATTCTAATAAGTCTCAACTAGTGATGGTTCTGGGAAGAAATGAATAAAACCATGCACTAGCATTTCCTTTTAGAGTTAGGAAAACAATCAACAAGAGACACGAAACATCATCTTCAACCACATTATAAATGTTAGAAGTGTTATAAAACTTAACCAAATTCTTCACATCCTCTGAAGTATTTCTTAAGAACATGGAAAACTTATCCATGGAAATATTTGGAAATGGATGAACCTCTCCTTCAAAATTGAGGGGGCTACTGTGTAACTGTGTCTTTATTTTGAAACCTTCTCCCCTTTCCAAAACTTGAATAACTTTTGTTGGGCTTGGTGGGGAAGGTGAAATGTCATCAAAAAATGAAAGAAAATCTTCAATGGAGTCATCATATAGTTCTTCTTGTAATTCTGAAATCTTTTTAGTAGAATCACCAGGGCATCTTTCTTTAAGATCTAGATTTTTAATAATGGAGTCACCAAGGAGCTCATCCTCCTAAATATTAGATGGTTTTTCAATTCTCCAAACAATGGCATAACCGAATTGTGCATGAAACTCTAAGAACATATATTCAATTCCATATGATGTTCTTTGAACAAGGATTTTAACAACCCAATTCATTTTAAAACATTCAACAATAGATATACTAGTTCTCTTTCCAAGTCTTGAACCAAATAACTTCTAGTTTTTCAATAATATCTTATCCTAAAAGAAAAGTATTGGATTTCTTGAAAATGAATCTTTCTCCCTAGTATGGTCACCAAAATGTTGATCTCCTTTCCTATTAAGGAAAAGAGTCAACCTGATACGATGTTCTTATAAAAATTTATTAAAACCCCCTTTTTGTTTTTATAGAGGTGGTACTTCTCTTCCTCACTCATATTTTCAATATACTTATTCAAACAAAAAATTTAAACATTCATATCATTTACACTTGAGAGTAGAACATGTGGTAAAATAACTATAAGGATAGCATATAAGTTGTAGCAGAAAAATAACAAGTTTAATTGAAATATACTATTAGAAAAACATGATCGTGGAGCAATAAAATAAGACAAATGCGCAAATAAAACACAAAATATAAAAAATACAATAGAGACACATATATACGTGGTTCACCTAGTGTGGGATACATCTACCAGAGAAATTTCCAGGTCCTTCCTTTATTATTATCTAACAAATGAAGGGATACAACCTATACCACATCCGATGTAACTTCCTCTTCTTTCGCTCACAGTCTCCTATCTCAGAATACAATATTCACAATGATACATAACCACAATAAATTTCTGTTGTAAAAGATGGTTTCCTTCTAGGGGAAAAAACCCTAACATAACTTCTACCATTATATCTGCGACCTTATAATGAATGACCCAAATTTACTATGAAATTACAATATACATTTACAAGGAAATTTTTCCTTCGGGGGCCCTCTTGCCCCCAGATCCCCTAGCTAGGGGGATGAGCCCCTGAGACCCCGTAGGGGGTGCAAGCCCCCCTGCAACTCCCCACATGGAGAGGTGTACACTATTATGGGGTGTAGAGTTTTCATGGGGTATAAACACGACTGAAAGAAAAGACCCATGAAACAGAAAGATAATCAAGCTCCACAACCAACAATCTCCCACTTGGATACTGATCAAAACAACTCCACTGTTGTTGTACCTGTTGGACTATACTCCACCTTGGACCTGGAAAATTTCTCATCTTCACTTTCATGCTTGAAGACCAACTGAAACTGAGCAGGAACTTAGTTTCTCCCTGGTTACTCCCTTTGTTAACATGTCTGCGGGATTCTGGATAGTGTGTATCTTTTCCAACTTCAAATGTCCATCTTCCAAGACTGATCATATGAAATGGTACCTGGGATGTATATTCTTAGTCTTCAATTGGAAGGCTAATTTATTTGCAAGATGAATGACACTATTGCTATCACAATACAACCTCCTATTCTCTTGCTTCTTTTCCAATTCCTCCATAAACCTCTGTAATCAAATCATCTCTTTAATAGCCTCTATAGAAACAACATAATATGCCTCTGTTGTTGAAAGTAAAACAACCTTTTGCAGTTTCAAAATCCAACTTATTTTTGTTCCACCTATAGTAAAAACATATCCTATGGTGCTCCTCCTATTATCTTTATCATCTTCAATATCTGAATCAACATGTCCTTGTAGAATAGTGTCTGAACCTCAAAAACATAACACATGAATCACAATACCTTTCAAATACCCGAGAATCCACTTTACTGCCTCCCAATGTTCTTTACTTGGATTTTTCATATACCTACTCACAACTCCCACTGCATGTGCAATATCTGGTCTTGTGCAAACCATCACATACATCAAGCTGCCAACTGCTGATGAATAAGGGACCATGGACATGTATTCTATCTCCTCTTGTGTCTTGGGACACATTTCTTTGGTTAATTTGAAATGGTTTGCCAAAGGTGTATTAACTAGGTTTTAATTCTGCATTCTAAACCTCTCCAACACCTTCTCTATGTACTCACTCTGAGACAATGTCAAATTGTGAATTTTCTTATTTCTTGTTATTCTCATACCAAGGATTTTCTTTGCAACACCCA
Organism: Picea glauca; assembly: GCA_000966675.3. Lineage (NCBI taxonomy): Eukaryota > Viridiplantae > Streptophyta > Pinopsida > Pinales > Pinaceae > Picea > Picea glauca. The sequence continues at coordinate 344,677 of JZKD02S0032602.1, forward strand.
AATACTTCATCACAAATGAATTAGATAATTTATTCTTGAGCACATTTATATCTTTCATATTAGACCCTGCAACAAGCATGTCATCTACATGCAATAGAAAGATAATATAACTTCCATTTTCTAGTTTTTTAAAATAAATACAGTGATCATAATGACATCTCCTATAGTCTTGTTCTATCATAAACCTATCAAAATTCAAATACCACTATCTTGGATCTTGATTTAGGCCATACAAGCTCTTCTTCAACCTGCATACCAAATTTTTCTTCCTTTGACCTCATACCCCTGTGGCTGCTGCATATAAATCTCTTCTTCCAAATCCCCATGGAGAAAATTTTCTTTTACATCTAACTATTCAGAATGTAAATCTTCTACTGCCATAATAATTAAAATAGTCCTAATTGAATTCATTTTAACAACATGAGAAAATATTTCATCAAAATCTATACCTTTCTTTTGTGCAAACCCCTTTACAACAAGTCTAGCCTTGTACTATTTTTTGCCTCCATCTTCTTCCTTCAACTTGTAAAACTATTTATTCTGCAATGTTATTTTTCCTACAGGAAACTGAACCAAATCCCAACTTTAGTTATTTACCAGGGAATCCATTTCCTCTTTCATGCCTTTCTCCCACTTCTTTTTAGTGTATACCTGCATTGCCTATTCATAACATTCTAGTTCACCAGAATCAATCAACAATAAAAAATACAATGAAGGAGAGTATCGTTCAGGGGATCTACTTAACCTGGTAGATCTTCTAACAACACTTGCAAGAGTTTGAGGTAGTTGTTGCTCCTATTGTTGTACATTTTTATTTTCCGGTACCTTTGGAATTTCTTTTTTAGTGATCTCATCAAGCATTGTGTATTCTGGTTTTTCTTTTTCCCGTTTCTTTCCTTGCAAATGATCTTTGTACATGACCTTCTCATTAAATATGGCATCTCTACTACTAATGATTTTTTTATTTTCATAATCCCATAATATATAACCAAAATCATTAACAACATATCCAATAAAGGTACACTTATTGGATTTTGTCTCAATATTTGTTCTATTTTCTCTATCAATATGGACAAATGCTTCACAACTGAAAGTATTTTAAAAAGAATAGTTTACCTTTATACCTGTCCATGCCTCCTCTGGAATTCTACCATCCAAAGAGCTTGAAGGTCCTCTGTTTATTAAGTAAACATCAATATCTACAACATCTTCCCATAACTGTAAAAACCGACATGCAATCTCATACTCCTTGCACGCTCCATGATTGTCTTGTTCATTCTTTCCGACACACTATTTTCTTGTTGTGTTCCTGGAACTGTCTTCTCTCTACGAATCCCATGGTATGAACATTAATCATCAAACTCCTTACTGTAATATTCACCTCCATTTTCTGATCTGAGACACTTCAACCTTTTTCCTATATCATTCTCAACCAAAGATTTTCATTTCTTAAAAGTATCAAAAACATCAGATTTTTTTTGAATGCAATAAACCCAAGTTTTTCTACTTGAATCATCAATAAAAGTAACATAATAATGAGATCCACCAAGAGATGATACATGAGCTGGTCCCCGTATATATATACATATGCACAAGCTGTAACCTTTCACTCTTCTTTTATTTTCCGACTCTGAGAAATATGACTCTCTTCTGTTTTCCATAAACACAATGCTCACAGAAATCCAAATCAATTTGTTTAAGATCTAGAAACAATTTTCTTTTGTAAAGTCTCTGCATCCAATTCTCACTCATGTGTCCAAGCCTATGATGCCACATTGTTGTATCCACTCCTATAGAAGATAAAGAGATATAAGAGTTAGTATTACCAATACATAAATACATTGTACCTACCTTCTCTCTTTTTTCTATCACCAATGATCTTTTGGTGACCTTCCACACCTTATATATAAATATGGATATATAACCTTCACTTTTCAACTACCCTATTGAAATTAGATTTTTCCATAGATATGGAACATGTCTTACCTCTTTCAACAACCATTGGTTTCCATTCATTTTCTTTAATTTTACCTTTCCCATTCCAACACTTGTGCATGGTGCATCATCACCCAAATGAACCTTTCCAAAATTACCTTGAACATAACCTAGAAAATGTTTCCTATGGGGTGTGACATGAAATGAAGCCCTTGAATATACTACCCAAGCCCTTAAAGTGTTTGAACCAAAGACATAGTTACTTAAATCCATGACCAATCTGTTCCAACTTTCTGGCAATGAGCACAAGATTAGAAGAGCCCTAAACTCATCATCAAAGTCCACTTTTAAATAACTTAGTTGATTAGTAACCATATTACATTCATTTAAATGATATGCAACAAAACCACCATCTAACATATTCATATTAAATAATCTCTTCATTAGAAATACCTTTTTGGATGCCGAGGGTTTTTCATATAGTTTATCCAATGCGTCCATCAACTCCTTCGTTGTATTTTCTTTCAAAATATTGAAATCCATCGACGCTATCAGGCTCAACCATATCGTTCCTAGTTCCTTTCTGTCAAGAACCTCCCATTCTTCGTCCTTCATGGCCATCATCTTCTTTTCTATTCCACCCAATGGTAGGAATAAATCCTTCTGATATAAATAATCTTCCATCTGCATCTTCCATATCTGGTAGTTTTGGTTGTTAAATTTATGGACCCTAAACTATCCATCTTCCGCCATTTCTCCCACTCGAACCAAGAACCCTCTTTTCCTGCGAGTTACCTCTCTCTCTAATACCAGTTGTTAGAAAAACAAGATCGTGGAGAAATAAAATAAGACAAATACAAAAATAAAAGATAGAAGATACACAATACAATAGATACACAAATATATGTGGTTCACCCTTATAATGAACGGTCCAGATTTATTATGAAATTACAATATACATTTACAAGGGAATTTTCCTTCGAGGGCTTCACCCCAAAACCCCCATCAAGGAAAAATATCCCTGAACCCCTTCCAGTGGCCCTCTTTCCCCCAGACTCCCCAGTTGGGGGGTTGAGCCCCCCGGACCCTGCAAGGGGAGAAATCCCCCCCTGCAACCCTCCTCCCTCCCCGTGTGGAGGGGTGTACATTATGTTGGGGTGTATAGTCTTCATGGGGTATAAACATGACTGAAAACAAATACCTATGAAACAAGAATATAATCAACCTCCACAACCAACATATACATGATAACTACATCCATTCCATGAAATCCAATCATTTGAGTAATGAGGAAAAATATTCAAAGAAAGACTCATAAGACAAAAAATGTATTGGTGGTCCAAAAAACAGGACTTTGAATGATTTCATTCTTTTAATATCATAATATGCATTAGGGAAACATACTTGAGATCTCATGCTTATATAAAATTCAGAAATCACAAAATTTATGAACTCCTGGAATATCTCTTTTCATAAGTCTTCAAAGGAAAATTACATAATTTTTTCAAGTTCAAATTAAATGCTTACCTAAATCACAACATAATACTCCTGATACTTAAACGATAAAATTAATTTGTTCATACAAATGGACTAGGATGGAGCTCTCATGGATCAAATATAATAGTAGGCCTAGAAGAGAGGGATAAAAGAAACCAGTGATTGAATTTACTAGTAAATAATAAACCAATAAAGATGGATCATCAAATATTGGGAAGAAAGAAAGGAAACTCTTTGAAAGAACATAGTGTACTCACAAATGAAAATTAAATGATTGGGATGGATCTCTCCCCTTTTCTCTTTGATGAGTCTACATATATAAAACTAGAAATTGATTTTTTTTTATTCAAATTATTTTTGTATCAGTTATCTATTTTAATGAACTCTTGAGTCGCTCTTCAATATACTCTTTTAACAGTGGGATTGTTATGTTCTGCTTCACCCTAAGAGAGAATATCTCATCTTCTTTTATAATATTCTCTCCCTCTTCTTGTGAAAACATGTCAATGATTATTAAAATCCCTTTGTAAATGTGAAATTAGGTATCTATGCCCCTAACTGAGACCCACTTTAGAAGTTAATACTTTTCTTTTAATAAACCATTTTCTTAAAATAATTTGCTGCCAAGACATAAATAATCATGAAAATATTTTAACTTTTAGGGCATGATAACTACCATTCAAGAAATGGAAACCATTTCCTAGTTGTTCTTCATGTCTATAACATTCCAACAAGTTCTTGTTTGCTCCATTTGTACATAGGGAACTCAAGTTATGGCCTTTAGAAGATATGAACTCAGTGACTATTGATCTATTCTCCACATGAATCATTGGGCCTTGATTTGCAAATTCACCTTATTTATCCCACATGCACCGTGGGAGGGCACTCATAACACATTTATAAATAAATTGCCTCTATAGTGTTTGTGTGTGAAGTAGAGAGAGCCATGGAACCCTTCGTATCTTATGCACAATGTAACTTTTGGTTTCCACCTCACCACCTAGTTATCATTATAAGTCATTGCCCAGTCATCTTTGTCTAACCCATACCATCCAAGTGTCACCTAGAGATAGGTAAAATTCACTTCCATGTGTCCAAATGCCCCAAATAACTAAGTTTTTGGACTGTGTGGAGAAATAAGGAAATGAAGAGGACGTTCCACAAGTAACACTTAGTAAAAATAGGTTGGAAAAAAAACTAAGTGTTGAAATGGCTTGCAGAGAAATAAGAAAAATAAACTAATGTAATATAAACTAAGTGTTGAAATAGTTCTTGTGTAAAAATAGGACAAATAAACTAATGGAATATAAAATAAGTGTAGAAATAGTTCATGCGAAGAAATAGAACAATGCAGAGGTGGAGTAAGAAATAGTTCATGCTAAGAAATAGGACAATGTGGAGGTGAAGTAGTAGCTTGCAAGGAAATATTTCATGCGAAGAAATAGGAAAAATAAACTTAAGAAAAATTTCATACGGAGAAATCAGACAATGTGGAAATGAATTAAACTTCGCATTCTACATTAGAAGACTTAGAGTGAAAACAAAAAGATGTGGTCAAACTTAGTAAAAATGACTAAGTGTTGGGAAGTTGAGGGGTGTGATTTGGGGAATGCTGAGAGAAAAATGGAGGTCGTGGAAGTGCGGAGAAAAGGATCGATATGTGATGGGAATCTCTGCATGGCGGAAATCATATAAAATTACTAAGTAAAGTACGAGGTGGATACTTAAAAATGACTAAGTAAACGAGGAGGTGTAGAAGGAGTAATTTAGTAATTTGGCTAAGCAAAGGAGGTCGAGAAGGATTAATTCAATAATTTGGCTAAGTAAAGGAGGAGGTAAGGTAAGGAGGTGAGGTGAATAATGCAAGGTAAGGAGCTAAGCTAAGTAATGTGAGGGTAAAGGTGGGGAGGAATGGTGATATTTCAGGGATATGACCTTTGTTTTTTATTTTGTAAAATGTTGGACAAAACTGACACATAAGGATATCGAATGACAGGATGATCACAACAAATTTCCCTCTTTTTGGTATTCTTTTTATTGTTATAATGTTGAAAAGAGAAATCATCCTCGTTTTCCTCACTGAAGAAGGACCGAAACATCATAAACTGATTCAAAATTCTTAAATATTTGTTGTTTCTTCAAGATCAATAGTTGACAGTCATCTAACACTTTCCAAATTCTAAAATTTGGTCTCGATTTTATTAAGTATGAATCAAAATCACTCAAGTTGATGGATGATAAGGAAACACATCAACAATGTCATACTAATTTCACCTCTTTAGTATAATACATGGTCATGCATTTTTTTAGGAAGGGGGTTTATATAACTACAAAATATCATAGTAGAGAGCCATTGTATGCAAACTTATTTTGCATTTTCATATGACAACACACATGAAATCACACCAAAGTGATGACTTTAACGTCTAGCAAAAGAACCTTATAGTTGAAGAACCTAGTGGTTTCATTTTGGAAAAAACACCATAAACATGAAGTCTTTTCTTATGGTTAACTTTATTCAAAAAAAGTTTTACTATGTACCCAAAGTAAAAATCACTGATTGTAGCACCCAAAAGCATTTTGGGTTAATGGATGAAAGAATACAAAAAAAAATGGGAGTGGAGGAGATCCTTATTTATAACCAATATGATGTAACCAATAAGGTGTAAACATTGAGATGCAACCAATTTCATATGTTGAGAGAATGGAAATAAAAAAACAATCTACATATATTCTTCACTTGAAAGAGATAATCACTTTATGACTAATAATGAGATTACTTTTACTAATATTAATATAAATCTTAATGATAGAATCCATAGCTACGTAGTTAAAACCCATATATGAAATCCATGACCACATGGTTAATGGTTAAAGGCCATGAGTTTGACCAATTAATTATAAAGGCTTGATTATGGATTACCAAGAGTTCAAAATAAGTTTGCATAGCATGTTTCTATGGGCACCATCAAACAAATCAAATATACTTAAAAATATTATAAGTAATATAAATAAATAAATAAGACTTAAATTTTTACAGACAAATGAAATATATGTAAAGTATTTTACATTAAAATTTTGTAGACCTACACTCAAACAAATGAAATATATGTAAACTATTTTACATTAAAATTTTGTAGACCTACACTCAAACAAATGAAATATATGTAAACTATTTTATATTAAATTTCCCTTTTTCAAAATAAGTAACTTTTTTTTCTAAACAACATTGTAGGTTTATAATCTTTTTTTTCAGAACTTGAAAACAAAAACGACAATTGTATATTTTATATTAAATTTCCCTTTTTCAAAATAAGTAACTTTTTTTTCTAAACAACATTGTAGGTTTATAATCTTTTTTTTCAGAACTTGAAAACAAAAACGACAATTGTATTCATTGCTTTCTATATTACTTACTTTTTTCATATGAATAAATATCTATACTTATCAAATCCAGTTTATAGGTATCAAATCCTTGGAGATATAAACATTTTTTAGAGTATTAAATTTGAGGAAAATTTTCTAAGCATGATAGATCCCAAGTTCAAATGGATCTACCATGATTCTTAAAATATATATATACATATATATATATATATAATGGATATTGAAATATTTTATTTATGATGGAGTTGAACATGGAAGGAATTAAACATCTCCCTCAAATTTAATTTTTTTATTTCAATTGTTTTATATGGGTTGTGTATTATTATAATAATAATAATAATTCATAACAATCAAAATACACCATTGATTTGACTAATAAAGTCAAGTCTGTGGAAGTGTACATACCCTACTCCCTCTCAATTTGAAAAACATTAAAAATTTATGAAACACTAAAATCAAAATCCTACTCTAATATTACCTTTTTCCTTTTTATATTTGACAAGTAAACTATTATAAATTTATAACTCCCAAGGGTAAAGTTCTTCGAAATACAAAATTTAAGTTTTAGGTTGATAAATTAACCAAACCCCCAATGATAGGGATACAGACTTAGAATTATGAGAAACCAACACAGGTGAGGCTACACTCACAATATCTTATTATTCAATGAAGATTGATTACATCATTATATAGGAAACAACTCTACTTAGTACAGGTTCATTTGGACAGGTGAGACATCAGGTAATGCGTTGAACATGGAGAACAGGAGAAGACAAAAGGATAGAGGAAAGGGTCCAGGGAACCATGGGAATTCTAGGAAGGGCAGATCCAAATCCAGATTTGAAAAGATAGAGTGTTGGAATTGTGGGAAGAAAGGACATCTAAAGAAAGACTGTAGAGCTCCAAAGAAACAAAGAGATGGACAACATGAGAGAAATCAGGAAGCAAATGTAACAGGT
>JZKD02S0032602.1:352504-372796 GCA_000966675.3 Picea glauca
GTGATGATGCACCATGCAAAATTGTTGGAATGGGAAAGGTAAAAATAAAGCAACACAATGGAAACCAATGGTTGTTGAAAGAGGTAAGACATGTTCCAGATTTAAGGAAAAATCTTATTTCAACAGGACAGTTGGCAAGTGAAGGTTGTATATCCATATTTACAGATAAGACGTGGAAGGTCATCAAAGGATCGTTGGTGATAGAAAAAGGAGAGAAGGTAGGTACATTGTATTTATGTACTGGTAATAATGAATCTTCTATCTCTTTAGCTTCTACAGGAGTGGATACAACCTTGTGACATCATAGGTTGGGACACATGAGTGAGAAGGGTATGCAGATACTTCACAAAAGAAATTTTTTGCCATATCTTAAACAAATTGATTTGGACTTCTGTGAGCATTGTGTTTATGGAAAACAAAAGAGAGTCGGATTTCTCAGAGTCGGAAAAGAAAAGAAGAATGAAAGGTTAGAGCTTGTGCATACAGATGTATGGGGACATCTCAGGTATCATCTCTTGATGTCTCTCGTTATTATGTTACTTTTATTGATGATGCAACTAGAAAAACTTGGGTTTATCTCATTCGACAAAAATCTAATGTTTTTTATACTTTTAAGAAATGGAAAGCTTTGGTTGAAAATGAGACAGGAAAAATTTTGAAGTGTCTCGGATCAGATAATGCAGGTGAATATTGCAGCAAGGAGTTTGATTATTATTGTTTATACCATGGGATTCGTAGAGAGAAGATTCGTAGAGAGAAGACAATTCTAAGAATACCACAAGAAAATGGTGTGTTAGAAAGGATGAACAGGACAATCATGGAGCGTGCAAGGAGTATGAGATTGCATGATGGTTTGCCCTTACATTTCTAGGCAGATGTTGTAGATATTGTTGTTTACTTAATAAACAGAGGACCTTCAAGCTCTTTGGATAGTATAATTCCAGAGGAGGAATGAACATGAAAAAAGGTAAACTATTCTTTTTTGAAAACTTTCGGTTGTGAAGCATTTTTCCATATTGATAAAGAAAATATAACAAAGCTTGAGGAAAAATCCAAGAAGCGCACCTTTATTGGATACAATGTTAATGATTTTGGTTATCGCTTATGGGATTATGAAAATAAAAAAATCATTAGGAGTAGAGATGTCATATTCAATGAGAAGGCCATGTGCAAAGATCAATTGCAGAGAAACAAACAGGGAAAAGAAAAACAAGAATATACAGAATTTGGTATGAAGGTCGTAGATCTAACGATAGAAATTATGTTAGGGTTTTTTTCCCGAGAAGGAAACCCTCTATTATGAGGGAAATGTATTGCGGCTATACATTATAGCCGCTATTGTATTCTGAGATAGGAGACTCTGAGAGAAAGAAGAGGAAATTACAATGGGTTTGATGTAGGTTGTATCCCTTCATTTGTTGGATAATAATAAAGGAAGGACCTGGCAATTTCTGTGGTGGACGTAGCTCACAGTGGGTGAACCACGTAAATATGTGTCTCTATTGTATTGTGTATCTTATGTGTTTTGTTTCCACATTTGTTTTATTTTATTGCTCCACGATTCTGTTTTTCTAACAACTGGTATCAGAGCGAAAGGTAACTCATAGGAAAGGAGGGTTCCTAGTTCAAGTGGGAGAAATGTCGGAAGATGGAAAGTTTAGGGTCAAAAAATTTAATGGCCAAAAATACCAGCTATGGAAGATGCAGATGGAAGATTATTTATATCATAAAGATGTATTCCTACCATTGGGCAGAGTAGTAAAGAAGCCAACGACTATGAAGGATGAAGAATGGAAAATTATTGACAGAAAGGCTCTAGGAACAATAGGGCTGAGCCTGGCAGCGTCAATGGCTTTCAATATTTCGAAAGAAAAGACAATGAAGTCTTTGATGGACGCATTGGCTAAATTGTATGAAAAACCCTTGGCATCCAATAAGGTATTTCTAATGAAGAGATTATTTAATATGAATATGTTAGAAGGTGGGTATGTTGCAGATCATTTAAATGATTTTAATACGGTTACTAATCAACTAAGTTATGTAAAAGTGGACTTTGATGATGAGGTCAGGGCTCTTATAATCTTGTGCTCATTGCTAGAAAGATGGAATGACTTGGTTGTGGTTGTAAGTAACTCTGTCTCTAGTTCAAATACTTTAAAATTTGATGATGTTGTTGGTGTTATCCTTAGTGAGGAAATGTGATGGAAAAGCACAGGTGAGACATCAGGTAATGTGTTGAACATGGAGAATAGGGGAAGACAAAAGGATAGAGGAAAGGGACCAGGGAACCGCGAGAATTCTAGGAAGGGCAGATCCAAATCCAGACTTGGAAAGATAGAGTGCTGGAATTGTGGGAAGAAAGGACATCTGAAGAAAGACTATAGAGCTCCAAAGAAACAAAGAGATGGACAACATGATAGAAATCAGGAAGCAAATGTAACAGGTGATGTGTTACAAGATGCTTTGATTCTTTCTATAGATAATATTTCTAAGTCTTAGGTAGTAGATTCAGGGGCTTCATTTCATGCCACACCCCATAGGAAACATTTTTTAGATTATGTTCAAGGTGATTTTGGACAGTTTCATTTGAGTGATGATACACCATGCAAAATTGTTGGAATGGGAAAGGTAAAAATAAAGCAACACAATGGAAACCAATGGTTGTTGAAAGCGGTAAGACATGTTCTAGATTTAAGGAAAAATCTAATTTCAAAAGGGTAGTTGGCAAGTAAAGGTTGTATATCCATATTTACAGATAAGAAGGTCATCAAAGAATCATTGGTGATAGCAAAAAGAGAGAAGGTAGGCACATTGTATTTATGTACTGGTAATATTGAATCTTCTATCTCTTTAGCTTCTATAGGAGTGGATACAACACTATGGCATCATAGGATGGGACACATGAGTGAGAAGGGTATACATATACTTAACAAAATAATTTTTTTGTCATATTTTAAACAAATTGATTTGGACTTCTGTGAGCATTTTGTTTATGGAAAACAAAAGAGAGTTAGATTTCTCAGAGTCGGAAAAGAAAAAAAGAATGAAAAGTTAGAGCTCGTGCATACAAATGTATGGGGACCAACTCAGGTATCATCTCTTGGTGGCTCTCATTACTATGTTACTTTTATTGATGATGTAACTAGAAAAACTTAGGTTTATTGCATTCGACAAAAATCTGATGTTTCTGATACTTTTAAGAAATGGAAAGCTTTGGTTGAGAATGAGACAGGAAAAATTTTGAAGTGTCTCAGATCAGATAATGGAGGTGAATATTGCAGCAAGAAGTTTGATGATTAATGTTCATACCATGGGATTCGTAGAGAGAAGGCAGTTCCAAGAACACCACAAGAAAATGGTGTGTCAGAAAGGATGAACAGAACAATCATGGAGCATGCAAGGAGTATGAGATTGCATGCTGGTTTTCCCTTACAGTTCTGGGAAGATGTTGTAGATACTGCTATTTACTTAATAAATAGAGGAACTTCAAGCTCTTTGGATGGTAGAATTCCAGAGGAGGAATGGACAGGAAAAAAAATAAACTATTCTTTTTTGAAAACTTTCAGTTGTGAAGCATTTTTCCATATTGATAAAGAAAATAGAACAAAGCTTGAGGCAAAATCCAAGAAGTGTACCTTTATTGGATACGGTGTTAATGATTTTGGTTATCGCTTATGGGATTATGAAAATAACAAAATCATTAGGAGTAGAGGTGTCATATTCAATGAGAAGGTCATGTACAAATATCAGTTGTAGGGAAAGAAACAGGAAAAAGAAAAACAAGAATACACAGTGCTTGATGAGATGACTGAAAAAGAAATTCCAAAGGAATCAGAAAATCAAAATGTACAACAACAGGAGTAGCAGGTACCTCAAACACCCGCAAGTGTTGTTAAAAAATCTACCAGGTTAAGTATACCCCCTAAACGATACTCTCCTTCATTGTATTATTTATTGTTGACTGATTGTGGTGAACCATAATGTTTTGAAGAGGCAATGCAGGTAGACACCAAAATGAAGTGGGAGAAAGGCATGAAAGAGGAAATGGATTCCTTGGTAAATAAACATACTTGGGACTTGGTTCAGTTGCCTGCAGGAAAAAGAGCATTGTAGAATAAATGGGTTTACAAGTTGAAGGAAGAAGATGGAGGAATAAAGTGGTACAAGGCTAGACTTGTTGTAAAGAGGCTTGCACAAAAGAAATGTATAGATTTTGATGAAACATTTTCTCATGTTGTTAAAATGACTTCAATTAGGACTATTTTAAGTCTTGTGGCAGTAGAATATTTACATCTTGAACAATTAGATGTTAGAACAACTTTTCTCCATGGGGATTTGGAGGAAGAGATTTATATGAAATAGCCACAGGGGTATGAGGTCAAAGGGAAAGAGAATTTGGTATGCAAGTTGAAGAAGAGATTTTATGGCCTAAAGCAAGCTCCAAGGCAGTGGTATTTGAAGTTTGACAGGTTTATGAAAAAACAGGGTTATAGCAGATGTCATTCTAATCACTGTGTTTATTTCAAAAGGCTAGAAAATTGAAGCTATATAATCTTACTATTGTATGTAGATGACATGCTTGTTGCAGGGTCTAATATGCAAGATATAAATGTGCTCAAGAAAAAATTATCTAATTCATTTGCGATTAAGGATTTGGGTGCTGCAAAGAAAATCCTTGGTATGAGAATAACAAGAGACAAGAAAAATCACAAATTGACATTGTCTCAGGTTGAGTACATAGAAAAGGTGTTGGAGAGGTTTAGAATGCAGAATGCAAAACTAGTTACTACACCTTTGGCCAGCCATTTCAAATTAACTAAGGAAATGTGTCCCAAGACACAGGAGAAGATAGAATACATGTCCAAGGTCCCTTATTCATCAACAATTGGTAGCTTGATGTATGCAATGGTTTGCACAAGACCAGATATTGCACATGCAATGGGAGTAGTGATAAGGTATATGAACAATCCTGGTAAAGAACAATGGGAGGTATTAAAGTGGATTCTTAGGTATTTGAGAGGTACTGCTACTCATGCATTATGTTTTGGAGGTTCAGACACTTTTCTACAGGGATATGTTGATTCAGATATGGCAGGTGATAAAGACAGTGAGAGGAGCACCACGGGGTATGTTTTTACTATAGGTGGAACAACAATAAGTTGGATTTCGAAACTGAAAAAGGTTGTTGCACTTTCAACAACAGAAGCAGAGTATGTTTCTGCTACAGAGGCTAGTAAAGAGATGATTTGGTTACAGAGGTTTATGGAGGAATTTGGAAAGAAGCAGGAGAACACCAGGTTGTACTGTGACAGTCATAGTGCCATTCATATTGCAAATAACTCGGCCTTCCATCCTAATACTAAGCATATACAGCTGAGGTGCAATTTCATATGATCCGTCTTGGAAGATGGACATTTGAAGTTGGAAAAGATACACACTAGCCATAATCCTGTAGACATGTTAACAAAGGGAACTTAACCAGGGAGAAACTGAGTTCTTGTTCAGTTTCAGTTGGTCTTCAAGCATGAAGGTGAATATGAGAAATTTTCCAGGTCCAAGAAGGTTCAGAGTCCAGCATATACAATAGCGATGGAGTTTTTGAGATCAGTCTCCAAGTGGGAGATTGTTGGTTGTGGAGCCTGATTATCTTCCTGATTCAGAGGTCTTTTGTTTTCAGCCGTGTTTATACCCCATGAAGTATTTACACCCCATAAGTATGTACACTCTTCCACGCAGGGGAGTGTAGAGTGGGGTTACCCCCTCTGCAGGGTTAGGGGGGCCTATCCCCCCGACTGGAGGGTCTGGGGGCAAGCGGGCCCCCGAAAGAAAAATTGCCTTGTAAAAGTATATTGTAATTTCATCGTAAATCTTGACCGTTCATTATAAGGTCGTATATCTAATGGTAGAAATTATGTTAGGGTTTATTTCCCTAGAAGGAAACCCTTTGTTATGAAGGAAATGTATTGTGGCTATACATTATAGCCGCTATTGTATTCTGAGATAGGAGACTGTGAGAGAAAGAATAGGAAGTTACAACGGGTTTGTTGTAGGTTGTATCCATTCATTTGATGGATAATAATAATGGAAGGACATGACAATTTCTTTGGTGGACGTAGCCCACACTGGGTGAACCACGTAAATCTGTGTCTCTATTGTATTGTGTATCTTCTGTGTTTTTTTTCCGCATTTGTTTTATTTTATTGCTCCACGGTCCTGTTTTTCTAACAACTGGTATTAGAGAGAAAGGTAACTCGTAGGAAAGGAGGGTTCTTGGTTTGAGTTGGAGCAATGTCGAAAGATGAAAATTTTAGGGTCGAAAAATTTAACGGCCAAAACTACCAGTTATGGAAGATGCAGATGGAAAATTATTTATATCAGAAGGATCTATTCCTACCATTGGGTGTAGTAGAAAAGAAGACGATGGATATGAAGGATGAGGAATGAGAGATTATTGATAGAAAGGCTCTAGGAACGATACGGCTGAGCCTGGCAGCGTTGGTGGCTTTCAATATTTCGAAAGAAAAGACAATGAAGGCCTTGATGGATGCATTGGCTAAATTGTATGAAAAACCCTGGGCATCCAATAAGGTATTTCTAATGAAGAGATTATTTAATATGAAGATGTTAGAAGGTGGGTATGTTGCAGATCATTTAAATGATTTTAATACGGTTATTAATCAACTAAGTTCTATAAAAATGGACTTTGATAATGAGGTCAGGGCTCTTCTAATCTTGTGCTCATTGCCAGAAAGATGGAATGGCTTGGTCATGGTTGTAAGTAAATCTGTATCTGGTTCAAATACATTAAAATTTGATGATGTTGTTGGTGTTATCCTTAGTGAGGAAATGTGACGAAAAAACACAGGTGAGGCATCAGGTAATGCGTTGAACATGGAGAACAGGCGAAGACAAAAGAATAGAGGAAAGGGACCAGGGAACTGCGAGAATTATAGGAAGGGCAGATCCAAATGCAGACTTGGAAAGATAGAGTGCTGGAATTGTGGGAAGAAAGGACATCTGAAGAAACATTGTAGAGCTCCAAAGAAACAAAGAGATGGACAACATGAGAGAAATCAGGAAGCAAATGTAACAGGTGATGTGTTACAAGATGATTTGATTCTTTCTGTATATAATATTTATGAGTCTTGGGTAGTAGATTCAGGGACTTCATTTCATACCACACCCCATAGGAAACATTTTCTAGATTATGTTCAAGGTGATTTTGGACAGGTTCATTTGGGTGATGATGCACCATGAAAAATTGTTGGAATGGGAAAGGTAAAAATAAAGCANAATGGAAACCAATGGTTGTTGAAAGAGGTAAGACATGTTCCAGATTTAAGGAAAAATCTAATTTCAACAGGGCAATTGGCAAGTGAAGGTTGTATATCCATATTTGCAGATAAGATGTGGAAGGTCATCAAAGGATCATTGGTGATAGAAAAGGGAGAGAAGGTAGGTACATTGTATTTATGTACTGGTAATACTGAATTTTCTATCTCTTGAGCTTCTACCGGAGTGGATATAACACTGTGGCATCATAGGTTGGGACACATGAGTGAGAAGGGTATGCAAATACTTGACAAAATATATTTGTTTCCAGATCTTAAACAAATTGATTTGGACTTCTATGAGCATTGTGTTTATGAAAACAAAAGAGAGTCAGATTTCTCAAAGTCGAAAAAGAAAAGAAGAATGAAATTTTAGATCTTGTGCATACAGATGTATGGGGACCAGCTCAGACATCATCTCTTGGTAGCTCTCGTTATTATGTTACCTTTATTGATGATGCAACTACAAAAACTTGGGCTTATTGCATTCGACAAAATTCTAATGTTTTTTATACTTTTAAGAAATGGAAAGCTTTGGTTGAGAATGAAACAGGAAAAATTTTGAAGTTTCTCAGATCAGATAATGGAGGTGAATATTGCAACAAGGAGTTTGATGATTACTATTCATACCATGGAATTCGTAGAGAGAAGATAGTTCCAAGAACACCACAAGAAAATGGTGTGTCAGAAAGGATGAACAAGACAATCATGGAGTGGGCAAGGAGTATGATATTGGATGTTGGTTTGCCCTTACAGTTATGGGAAGATGATGTAGATACCGTTGTTTACTTAATAAACAGAGGACCTTCAAGATCCTTGGATCATAGAATTCCAGAGGAGGAATGGATAGGAAAAAAGGTAAACTATTATTTTTTGAAAACTTTCGGTTGTGAAGCATTTTTCCATATTGATAAAGAAAATATAACAAAGCTTAAGGAAAAATCCAAGAAGTGTACCTTTATTAGATACAGTGTTAATGATTTTGGTTATTGCTTACGGGATTGTGAAAATAACAAAATCATTAGGAGTGGAGATGTCATATTCAATGAGAAGGTCATGTACAAAGATCAGTTGGAGGGAAAGAAACAGGAAAAAGAAAAACAAGAATACGCAGTGCTTGATGAGATGACTGAAAAAGAAATTCCAAAGGAATAAAAAAATCAAAATGTACAACAACAAGAGCAACAGATACTTCAAACACCTGCAAGTGTTGTTAGAAAATCTACCAGGTTAAGTATACCCCCTGAACAATACTCTCCTTCATTGTATTATTTATTGTTGACTGATTCTGGTGAACCAGAATGTTATGAAGAGGCAATGTAGGTAGACACCAAAAAGAAGTGGGAGCAAGGCATGAAAGAGGGAATGGATTCCTTGTTAAATAACCCTACTTGGGACTTGGTTCAGTTGCCTGCAGGAAAAATAGCATTGCATAATAAATGGGTTTACAAGTTGAAGGAAGAAGATGGAGGAATAAAACGGTACAAGGCTAGACTTGTTGTAAAGGTGTTTGCACAAAAGAAAGGTATAAATTTTGATGAAATATTTTCTCCTGTTGTTAAAATGACTTCAATTATGACTATTTTAAGTCTTGTGGCAGTAGAAGATTTACATATTGAACAATTAGATGTTAAAACAACTTTTCTCCATGGGGATTTGGAGGAAGAGATTTATATGAAGCAACCACAAGGGTATGAGGTCAAAGGGAAGGAGAATTTGGTATGCAGGTTGAAGAAGAGATTGTATAGCCTAAAGCAAGCTCCAAGGCAGTGGTATTTGAAGTTTGATAGGTTTATGAAAAAATAGGGTTATAGTAGATGTCATTCTGATCACTGTGTTTATTAGATATTATTTTCGAGATTAACTGCGTAGTGTAAGTCATTAATCTATGACCCATATTCATCAGTATTAGTCGCAACTGTGTTTATTTCAAAAGGCTAGAAAATGGAAGCTATATTGTCTTTCTATTGTATGTAGATGGCATGGTTGTTGCAAGGTCTAATATGCAAGATATAAATGTGCTCAAGAATAAATTAGCTAATTCATTTGCGATGAAGGATTTGGGTGCTGCAAAGAAAATCCTTGGCATGAGAATAACAAGAGACGGGAAAAATCACAAATTGACATTGTCTTAGGGTGAGTACATAGAGAAGGTGTTGGAGAGGTTGAGAATGTAGAATGCAAAACCAGTTAGTACACCTTTGGCCAACCATTTCAAATTAACTAAGGAAATGTGTCTCAAGACACAGGAGGAGATATAATACATGTCCAAGATCCCTTATCCATCAATAGTTGGCAGCTTGATGTATGCAATGGTTTGCACAAGACCAGATATTGCACATGCAATGGGAGTTGTGAACAATCCAGGTAAAGAACATTGGGAGGCAATAAAGTTTATTCTCAGGTATTTGAGAGGTACTGCTACTCATGCATTGTGTTTTGGAGGTTCAGACACTTTTCTATAGGGATATGTTGATTCAGATATGGCAGGTGATAAAGACAGCAGGAGGAGCACCACATGGTATGCTTTTACTATAGGTAGAACAACAGTAAGTTGGATTTCAAAACTGCAAAAGGTTGTTTCACTTTCAACAATAAAAGCAGAGTATGTTGCTGCTACAGAGGCTAGTAAAGAGATGATTTGGTTACAGAGGTTTATGGAGGAATTGAAAAAGAAGCAGGAGAACAACAAGTTGTGTTGTGACAAGCAGAGTGCCATTCATCTTGCAAAGAACTCAACCTTCCATTCAAATACTAAGCATATACATCTGAGGTACCATTTCATACGATCTGTCTTGGAAGATGGACATTTGAAGTTGGAAAAGATACACACTAGCAAGAATCCTGCAAACATGTTAACAAAGGGAGTAACCAGGAAAAAACTAAGTTCTTGCTTAGTTTCAGTTGGTCTTCAAGAATGAAGGTGAAGATGAGAAATTTTCCAGGTCCAAAAAGGTTCAGAGTCCATCATATACAACACCGGTGGAGTTGTTGAGATCAGTCTCCAAGTGGGAGATTGTTGGTTGTGGAACCTAATTATCTTCCTGATTCATAGGTCTTTTGTTTTCAGTCGTGTTTATACCCCATGAAATATTTACACCCTAGAAGTATGTACACTCTTCCACGCAGGGGAGTGCAGAGTTGGGTTACCCAATCTGCAGGGTTCAGGGGGGCTATCCCCTCAGCTGGGGGGTTTGGGGGCAAGCGGGCCCCTGAAGGAAAAATTGCCTTGTAAAAGTATATTGTAATTTCATTGTAAATCTGGACCGCTCATTATAAGGTCACAGATCTAACGGTAGAAATTATGTTAGGATTTTTTTCCCTAGAAGACAACCCTTTGTTATGATGGAAATGTATTGTGGCTATACATTATAGCCGCTATTGTATTCTGAGATAGGAGACTGTGAGAGAAAGAAGAGGAAGTTACAGTGGGTTTGTTATAGGTTGTATCCCTTCATTTGATAGATAATAATAAATGAAGGACCTGACAATTTCTCTGGTGGACGTAGCTCACACTGGGTGAACCACGTAAATCTGTGTCTCTATTGTATTGTGTATCTTCTGTGTTTTGTTTCCGCATTTGTTTTATTTTATTGCTCCACGGTCCTGTTTTTCTAACAAATAGAAGATTTACACTGATCCATTTTAAATCTCTTAAGTACTTCTCTGACATACTTACTCTGACAAACAAAAGTTTGGCCTGCATCTCTCCAAACTTCAAGACCTAGGCAGTAGTGTAACTCACCAAGATCTTTCATTACAAAAACTTGTGACAACTGCTCATTGATTTCATCAATTAATTTCTCTGCATTTCCTGTAATTATTAAATAATCAACATATAAGGAAATAAATACTATATACCCCTATTCATCAAATTTGGTATACAGATTTGGATCACTCTTGCTCCTCATAAAACCCTGTTGAAAAAAGAAAGAGTCTATCTTCTCATACCATGACCTAGGTGCTTGTTTTAGTCCATACAATGCTTTCTTTAACTTACACACTAAGTGTTCTTGCCCTTGTTCCACAAACCATTTAGGTTGAGTAAGGTAAACCTCCTCATTTAAATCACCATTCAAAAATGCATATTTAAAATCTAATTGGTGTAGCTTCCAATGATACTTTGTAGCTAAAGCAATTAACAATCTGATAGTATCCAATTTAGCTACTGGTGTAAATGTTTCAGCATAATCAATACTTTATGTTTGTGAATACCCCTTTGCAACCAATCTATCCTTATATTTTTCTATACTACCATTTGATTTAAACTTGGGTTTGTATATCCATTTGCATCCAATGGGATTTTTATGTTTAGGAAATTCAGTCAATTCCAAAGTATTGTTTTTCATTATAGATTCATATTCTTCCTCCATTGCATTTCTCCATTCATCATGTTCATTTGCTTCATCAAAACTCATGGGTTCTATGACATTTGAAATGCTACTCATTAGGGCATAGTATTTATACCTCTTAGGGAACCGAACCTGTCGTGAAGATCTTCTCAATTGATTATCTTCCTCCCCACTTTGTGAAGATCTATCTTTGCCTCTAGGTGAATTGTGACTGCTTGAAGTGTCCATACCACTGAGTCCTTCTTGTTGTTGCAGCTGTTGTCACTGCGGTTGTGGCTGCTGCTGTGATGGTTTTTGTTGCTCTTCTTTAACTCTTTCATCAATAAGTCTATGCCATTCCTCATGACTATTGTTGTCATGATTTCCTGCTTCCTTCTCATGGAAAAATACATCAAGGATGATTTTAAGGATGGAAATTTATTTTAAAATGTAGAAACCTTGGCGAATCTTACTAATCCTTCATATGCCAACTATAAATGTTTGGCGATATTTCTGTAAAAATATTCAAATTTCTAAGGATTTTATATAGTTTTTATAAAWTTTTGGCAATTTTTAGGGTAAAATAATTTTATCCTATAGAATTTGGGCGAATTATTTTTAAAATAGCGAATCTCATTTTTGGAAAAACCATGGAAAATTAGCCCACGAGCGAAATTTATCCCCTAAAATCATCCATGAAATACATCTCTACTCGCAAATACTTTGTGAGTAGAAGGATCAACAATTTGTATGATTTGAATTCATAACAGTACCCTATGAAAATACATTTAATGGATTTAGCATCCAATTTCTTCCTATTCTCCTTTGGAATATGAGAAAAATCCTTACACCCAAATACTTTCAAATTATGAATTGCAGGTTTGGAACCATACAAGGCTTCGAAAGGAGTAGCATTATCAAGACACCTTGTTGGACTTCTATTCTTTAAATAAACTGCAGTATTTATGGCTTCAGCCCAAAATGCATTCGAGAGATTCTTATCTTTCATCATACTGCGTGCAAATTCTACCAGAGTTCTATTTTTTCCTTTTAGCAACTTTGTTCTGCTGTAGAGTGTGAGGTACTATAAACTGTTGTACTATTCCATGATATTTGCAATATTTGATGAAGTTCTCTGATTTATACTCTCCCCCTTGATCTGAACAGAGGATTTTGATGGATTTTCCTGTCTTCTTTTCCACCATGGTTTTGAATTCCTTAAAGTACTCGGAAACTTCACTTTTTCTTCTAAGGAAATAAACCCATGTGTATCTCGTGCAATCATCAATAAATAACATAAAGTAAAATGCACCTCCTAAAGACCTAGTCTACATAGGCCCGCAAACATCAGTATGCACAAGATCTAAAACATCTCTCTTTTTCCTATTAGGATTAGAGGCGAATTCATCTCTGTGCATCTTTCCTAATGCACATCCATCACAAGCAACATTCTCATTCTTTAACATGGGAATTCCTTCAACCATATTCTTTTTCTGTAATAACAATAAATCAGGATGATTGATGTGGCCATACCTTTGATGTCAAAGAATCTCTATTGGCACAGTTGTATAATTCAGTGCGTGATGTGCTTTGTTGGTAACATCAAGTTTGTACAGGCCTCCTTCTCTGACTCTCGTTGCAACAATTTTGAATTGGTCCAACAGATCCTTCACTATGCAATAATTCTTGAAGAATTCAACCTTCAAGTTTTGATCTGTAATGGTGGACACAAAGATCATTTTTTTCTTTATCCCTGGCACATAAACAACATTGCGAATGTGAAAAATAGTACCATTCGACAATGTCACAGGAATGTCTTTGTATCCCTTGATCTGATGAGCGCGGTCATCTCCAAGATATATGATGGTTCCATTATGTGTTTCTTTAAAATTAGTGTGCCACATCTTATTACATGCCATATGTATTGATGCTCCAGAATCCACAAACCAGGCATCAAAATCATCTGATTCAGTAGATAAAATAGCGTTAGACACAAATAGCCCAATATATCGTGAATCAAAATTCGGGGGTTCATCAATCTCATCACTAGCAATAAACAACCTGAAATCATGATTTGAATATTTTTCTGCATAATGACATGAATGTGTTCTAGGTTTATTCCTAGCCTCATCACTCTAATTCTTATGATAGTTTCTAATAATATGTCCAAGTTGACCACAATAAAAACAACTCTTTGAGTCAGTTCTGTTAGATTGCATATCTTGATTCGGCCTTGGAGATTGTCTTCTCTGCGATGAACTGCCTCTCTACAATGAACTGCCTCTTTCTCCTGATCTCCCTCTTCTGCATCTCTTATTTTACCATAGTGCCAAATCTTTATTTTGAGGTTTCAGATTCCCGTGCCTCTCTTCCTCTTGCAGCAAAATTTCTGTCAATTCTTCAAAAGTAGGAGGTTTCTCCCTTGCTGCGAGACCTGTTATGAATATATGATAATCTTCTAGCATACCATTTAAGGTAATAGTGACAAGATCAATGCTGGAAACAATTTCCCCTATATTTCCTAGCTTGTCTTTCACCTCTTTAATACGACCCAAAAATGAACTAACAGATTCATTTCCATCCATCTTAATGCCTAACAATTTAGTTTTCAGGAACAAAATGTGATTTGTGTTGCTAGTTTCATACAATGCTTTAAGCATTGTCCACATTTCAGCAGAAGTATTAGCTTCTCTAATATGTGGAATTATGCTATCTTTAATAGACATACGTAACAATACTTTTGTCTTGTTTTCGCGCTTATCCTAGTCTTGGATCTGTGCTGCTGTCACACCGGCAGCCGCATCAGGTTTTGCTTCAGTTCTATTTGCAATGATCTAGACACCATAGCCTTCCATGAACGTCTGCATCTTGAATTTCCAGTTAATGAAATTTGAGTTATCTAACTTGTTGGCTTCGTTGAGGTAGGTCTCCGCCAGAGGATTCGCCATCGCTGCAAGATATTCTCTGCAAGTGAATCACCAATGATATACAACTTTCCATCAATTTTCTCATTTACTGAGCAATCCGATCGCTCTGCCTTCGTATCCATCGATCCAAATCTATCTAGGCTCTTAGCTTAAAAGAAATATGAAAAACTTTTAAAAGAAACCTTAACAACACCATGCCATGCATAAAAAAAACTCAAACTCATTTATAAAAAAAAATATCTCTCATATAAAAGCTCACATGTAAAAAAAACTCTCATATAAAAAATCTCTCACACTCATGTATAAAGAGCTCACATATAAAATACTCACAATCATATGTATAAAAAGGAATTTAAATTTCTTAAAATAAACCATTTTTAATACACACACATCCACTTTAATAAACTTAATTTATACCTCACTCACTAATGATCTCCTTCAAGCAAATCGTGGCATCCATGCTTCAAACAAGCTCACGGTTTCTTGTCCAAACTGAACACAAATTTTAACACCAACAATTTGAAAAAATTGCAGCTCTAGATCTGTGATAAACACACGGGCAATTCCTTACTCCAACAACAATTCAATCTCACAGCGATCGGGTCACGCGCGAGGGATCTGAGTATGCTCCAACCTCAGCAGCAAAACTCACGTTTTAACAACAACAAAAACTCGTGCTTTCCACAAAGAACAAACGACGCTCCGACAGAGGAATGAAGGGAGTGTTAATGCTACCTTACCCTGGGGAGCGCGAGTCACCTTTTTTCAACGTTCTTCTAGAGTTAGAGGTAATGAAGACTGATTACATCATTCTATAGGAAACGACTTTACTTAGTCGATTACATCAAACCACATAAAACTAGAATCTACATTCAGTGAAGTAAAGTTCAACTACACAATTAACTTTTAATTAATAAAATTCTTTTACTTAACTGTCTATTACAACTTATTACAACTTACTCTTACTCCATTATTTCTAAATTAAAGTTTTTCAAAATACAAATATACTCAAAACAAAGTCAAGAAACAAAAAAACGCCTCTAAAACACGAATCCCAACAAAAAAAAACGCCCCTAAGACAAGAATGCCAATGCCAATGCCAACAAATAGAAACACCCGTGGAACAGATCATGCTAATCGTTTGTTAGTGGCAATAGAAATGGCATAGTTCATGGAACAACACACTGGCAGTGGGATGTGATTGCCTAGACCCAACTCAAAATAGAAATAGGAGACGTTCACGATGTGTTGCTTTAAAACATAACTAAATTCATATTTCACCAAAACAAAAAGTTTCATCCAATGAAATATGCTCTAACTTAATCAACTAAACCATCATATTCATCCATAAAAACTAAACCATCATATTCACCCATAATATTCCTAATTGTTATCATACTATATTAATGAAATAGCCATTCCATTGAGCCATATTAAAAATTATGTTGTATTATATCACTTTTTTTTTCCATATTTTTTCCATATTGTTGAAAGTGTCGAAGTCATAATCTGTGCACAATCTTTATAAAGCCTCAGGTATTCTGATAAACATTATGTGGCTCTGCCCCTTTGTAAATCTGTACCTATTCTCCATATTGCAGAAAGTGTCAAAGTCGTAATATGTGCACAATCTTTATAAAGCCGGCTCTGCCCCTTTGTAAATGTTTACCTATGTAATTCGAGAAACATTTTAGAAGTATCAAAGTTGTGGTATATATATATATATATATATATACTCCGACCATTAAAAAAGAAAAAAAGAGATGATTTGGCATGTTTGATTTTCATGTGTGATCTTGTTTTTTCATGAGATTTGTCTTTCATGAGATATTTATCTAGGAAAATACAACAAGCCTAAAGATAATTTTTAACAGTAAACCTGGGCTCAAAATAGTTTCATTTAGGCTTGTTTTGGAGTATTATTCAAAATAGTTTCATTAGGCTTGCTTTGGAGTATTATTTTGAATACTATGTCACAACACCCTTACTTCCAGTTATTAAAAAGGAGGGAGTATTCGAATTTAGTTTGTATAAAGGTGAGATTAAATATGTTTTGAATGATAATAAAAGGCCCTTCATGATGTCTGGATAGAGGTGTTGGTTGTTATAGGATATTGAGAAAGAAACTCCTTTAGAGGCCTTGGTTGTCACCATCTTTATGCATCATTTACTTATAGTCCTGGTGAAATCTGGGTCAAAGGATGAATGAGGAATGATACCATTTTGAAGACACTTTTTTTAATATGTTGTTTAGCTTGTATTTCAAGTTTGATTTTCATTATATATAATAAATATGATTAGAGTAATGATAGTTTCTACAAAACATGAAACAAAATAATAAATAGCATTTCAAATTTGATTTTCATTATATGTAATAAATATGATTAGGGTAATGATAGTTTCTACAAAACATGAAACAAAATGATAAATAATCTCATGTAGAGTTATGAATGATTTTCATTTATGAAAACACTAAGGGATAATTCATTGTTTCTAATGAAACTACAATCTATTAAAAAAATTCTCATTTATGAAAACATTAAGGGACAATTCACTACTTCTAATGAAACTACAACATATTAAAAAATGTAGATAAATCTAAAGTAATAAACATAACATGTAGAATATCTTAACAATCCAATAAAAAGTGCTTAAATTTTTTTTTGTCTAAACATAACTAGAATGTAAAACTTGAACTTGTGCTTCTTTAATAAGTGTGAGGCATCTAAGTATAAGGTAAAACTAATAAAAATGATCAAAAAAGAAAAAAGGTTAAAAATGTCCTAGCATGACTAGAATGTAAAACTTGATTACAAAACTTATGAGTTTTCTTAAAAAAGCGATAAACATGAAAAACAAGTTGGTATTAAAAAAACTTGCTTACTTCAGGGAGAACAAGTTTCATTCATCACAATCAAACACTCAAAATGCAAAACCATTGTCAATTATCAATACCATTGTATTCAGACAATGGTTTTTCAAAAGACTTTGACCTGCATAAAAAAATGTACTGGCCCCTTGTCAAAATTAGTGCAAGAAGATGTAGATGAAACATCATGCATTGGGTTATTATGATATAAGATGATGCTAAATACAACATTAATTTTATATAGTAAAATCTTTTACAATAAAACATCATGCATTAGGTTATTATGATATAAGATGATGCTAAATAGAACATTAGTTTTATATAGTAAAATCTTTTGCAATATAAGTATGTAAAAATATAATAAACATATTAATATGCTTCTTATTTTGTATTTCTAAAGATGATAATGACATAAATGTGATGGAAATATTATTTGTTATCATCCTTTATGTCACATGAACCTTTATGTCACATGAAGAATCTTTTCTCAATTATGATGCAACTTTTCATACTTATGACACAAATGTTAAAAGGAAGTCACGTTCTCTAAGTAACATGATTTAAAATGTGATCTAATGTTATTAAAAAAACAAAGTGGGAAAACATGTTTTAATATGTTTTGTTTTCCATCATAAAAGTGTTCATATCCAATGGGTGCTATGAAAAAATTATTTATCAAATCTCTAGCATTTACAACATAATTTTTCTACCATAAAGTCCTATATTTAAGTATCTTTACTCTTTTTATAAGAAAAACTATTCCTTCTTAGGGTTGTTTTCCTCTCTTCAAAATCCAATGTTATATTTATATCCATTCTTCATAATAATGCGTTTTTAACTAAAGATTATTCTGGTAACCTACATACATAAATGATACACTATAAAAAATTTCGAAGCATTAATTTTATAGTGAACACTTCAACTTATTATGGTGTTACATCTTGTTTAGATGGTAATGACATTTGTGCCATAACTTGAATCACATTTTATACCTTTAGATCATCAAATGTTATAACAGATTTCTCTCTTTATGTGATTACTTTGGATGCTTTACACTTGGTTGTTCTCAATAACCCAACTTAATAACATTAACTTCACTATACTTCTACTATAGGCCATCTTAACTAAGTTGTGGAATCTTATTGTTGTGAGCAATAAAAAGTAGAGGGAGATAATGTGACTCTAAGAAGTCAAAATAAATGTTTAAATGAATCAACTTAAAATAAAATACTATTATATATAACATTTAGAAAAATAATAATAATAATAAATTCCAATATCACCTTTTTTTAAGTTAAAAAATAGTATAAAATTATATGTAGATGTAAAAAGCAATTCTAAACTAATTTATTAAATTTTTAATTTTCAAATCAATTCTAAACCATTCTAAACAAATTTATTAAGTTTTTCATTTTATTTATATTCTCATTATTAAAGTATATAATAATAAATTAAAACTATGTAAATAAAAAATTACATTAAAAATATATGATATTAAAACAATTGTAAAAATTTAAATAATTTTTTTATTTTATTTTATAATGTTTTATAAAAAAAGTCAACCAATTTTACTATAAAAATAAATTGTATAAATTGAAATAAAAATTTCAGAAATAAAGTAAAAAGGAGAAACAAAATTGGAAAATGTTTCTAAATTCTAAGCCTAAGCTGTTGATGGAGATCATAACGAATGGACGAATTCAGGTCTAATCTGCATGTATCTAATAATATCTCCCGAAAACTGATGAGCTATCCCTGGATTATCCACCTGCAGTTCTTTGAAGGCGATATCAAATAATTCATTGTCTGGATCATCGTTAACAATTCGATGCTGAACCCTAAACCTAGTTTTCTCCAAATCATATAAGTAGGCCATCTTTATAACTTCAATAGATAAATCCTTTCCTTTGTCATCGGAGAGCAAATTATCCAACTGGTCTATGAGAATTTTTACTTGGTAGAAATGGGCGAGCTTAACAAGTTCCCTGAAATGGGCATGCTTATCTTCTTCACTAACTTGGGCACTGTACAAAAACTTCAGAAATGCTTTCACACTCTCTCCTCCAGCCCCATCAATTTGCACTTGTTTCGTTTCTTTTTCTTTCACGTCTTTTTCTTCAAGGATTGCGCGGAAAACATCCGACTTATTCGACTACAGAAATGAGAAAACATCATAAAGAAAACTGCACTGAAAAGAACTTGGGGGAAAGAAAAAAATTAAAACCAGACAACTCACCAGAATACAGGAGTCTGCGTGAAGCAAGGATCCATCTAAAGTGCAAAGTATGGTAACATCACCAGTCCCGGATGCTTCGGCAGGAGTAGAGTTCCACTTTCTTAGAAACTCAACCTCTTCTTCCAAATTTTGAAGAGCTTCCTTTACCGATTCATTAATCGTTTGTTGATTTTCAATACCTTCTTCCAACTTTTTGACATCAGTAGACACACCATCAAAACAATCTTTGCAGAGACCAAAGTGCCGGAGTTTAAAACCGCATTCTGTGCAATTGAACTGACCTTGGCCAGAATGGGCAAAAGCTGTCCAGCCACGCGGTAGATTTTGCATTTTGGAATAATTGGACAAACTGCCTGCTACTGGCCAGCAATAATTACAATTGAATGATAATTTTAATACAATCTACATCAGTACCTCTTCCATTTAACTTCTTAAAAAATGTTAGTGGAACACTGTTTTTTTTTTTTAACTGGGGAATAAGCAACACTAGAGCTCGCAAGAATGGAGCAAAAATAAATCCAGGTAATCGAACTTGAAACCTTCTTTTTACAAATTATAAAGAATAATACAAATTATAAAATAAAAACACTAGAGCTCG